>PVKM010031983.1:0-16615 GCA_004027735.1 Carollia perspicillata | reverse complement strand
ATTACCAATTATCTTAGCAACCTTGAATAGACGAAGCAGTTAAAATAGAAATTGGGAAAGTATCAATATATATTATTGATCATATTACTCTTTATAAGCTCTACTTAATTTGGTGTGTGCCAAAGTTTTCCACAAAACTCTTGGCTGACATTCACATGCTTCAAAACGAAACCTTTCCCTGATGAAGAAAAGACATCTGCTTGGCACTCAGTACCCACCCCATCTGCTCCTGCTATTTCCAGCTGCTTCCCTTATGGTCCATGAGTTGGGAAGAGTCATAACCATCTAATTCGTCTAAAAATGGGAGTGGTATTCACTCCCTAGGTGTGGAGCTGATATAGCATGAGTTTAAATTCCTGACTGATAACATGTAGAATTTTGATCAATTCTCTCTGAATATTGGCTTTCCAGGGATACTCTAGGTACGATTTGTCTACAGAAAGTTTAATCATTCTTTGGAGGACTTAAGGTTTTGTATAGGTTGTTTACTTAACTTTTCTGTCCTTTCCATACAAACTAAATGAAAAAATGCAACAAGTATGATTGAATACCTACTGGGAGTATGAAGGCATTTATCAATCTGGAATATTTACCTAAATATTCACATATTATAGAGAGATATTGAGTAAATAATTACACACTTGTGAAAGTGATAATGGAACTGTTATCAACATCTCTATGTGTTTAATCACATTTTTTCTAAAAACGTCTAGGGAGTTAGAACTTTACAGTGGCAGAGGATGGATAATGAATATAGGAGTGTGAAACACCTGAGCAGAGATATCATTTGTTGCAATTTTAAATTACACTGAATTCCAGAGTTCCTCGCTGTTTTTCTAGGAGTGAAAGTTGGAGGACATCAGGAAAGAAGAGCAGGCAAAGGTGAAAAATTCGGGAGAAGAGAACCTTTAATTATCTAAGATTTCACTTAGGAGTTTTGCTAGGGATTGTCTTAGCACGACTGTCGTTCAGCTTTTCAGTCTTAACCTTTATTTTGTCCCTGAACTACTAAATTATTCAGGGGAAACTGGATGAGAGCTAAAAAGCAGCCAAATTGGCCATATGTGGTAGAAAAGATTAATAACAAAATCAAGAATGTATGCCTAAAATAATTACCTGGAGGGCACAGTATAATATTTCCAGGATATGTGGTATGTCAAGTGTAATATGACAAGCACATAATTAGTGTAGGTGGTAACATTTAGGATTAGACTTCATTGAAGCTTCACGGGGCCAATTTTCCCTCACTAGTCTCACTAATGGCTTAAATCATACAATTAGAAAAGCTTTTCTTTACTTTTCTTTCTTTTCTTTTCTTTTCTTTTTTTTTTGCTAACATTTCCTAATGTAACTTGTCTACTGGGAAAGTATCATATCAGTTCAGGAACATCTGAGTGTGGATCAGAACTAGGCTGGCAGGTGAGCCCTGAGATGTGGGAAAGCAGGATGCCAAATATGAAATACAGATGATACTTCACCTGAAATGAAGTAGAAGTGTCGAAAAAACTCAAAACATCACCGAGACAGCCCTTGTAACTGAAAACGGAACTAGACCCACAGTAAGACATTTTGAGATATCACCACACTATTACGTAGAAGGCCTTCGTATACATAGCATAAATATATATACACATCAATAATTAATACACTTTATCTTTAAACATGTAAGTTGTGATGCACTTAAATATTCTGCACAAATAGCATTGTATTTTGTGAACATGATTGTGTGTTGGTTCATCAAACTGTGTTTATGTCTCAAATACTATCAGAGGTTCCAGGAAAGTTTATAGGGCTTGGGTTCTGCCTAGAGCACTTAATGTCTAAAGTAATTATGAATGCGACAATGAATTTATTCAGGTCTACATGGGGGAGATTTTGAATAAAAGCCCATGCTATAATCATATATATTTGTCAAATGATTTTATTCAACTCTCATTTATCATGAAATATATGTGTATATATATATTTTTAATTGCACATAATTATTGATAGTACACAGTGTCTGAGTTTTCCTTCTCTTCTTTATTTGCATAGCATAAAGACTTTGACATTAGAATTGATAAGACTAAGGCTAAGACTAAGGCAGGGACAATTGCTCAGACACAAGTGTGAGTCAGTGAGTGAGTGGCCCAATTATTTTGCAAATTACGTAGTCATTGCATCTCAAAATGTTTCTTTGCAAACTATCAGTTCTTTATGAAGATCTTTTCCTATGTTCTTGATGCTGTTATTTTTCTTTAATTAAAAGGAGTTAATAATGTTTCAGTAATAATAATAAAGTAGATTCCTTGGTGATTTGAGGCTAAGATAATAAATGACAAGTATTTCACATAAGCCAAGAAGAGTGACTCCTGGACTATTGTTGCTCTGAAATTATGAGGTTATACCAAGAAAAATGAGTTTAAGTGTGTCTCATTTTGTTTCCCACCATGTTTGGCCCAACAAAAGTAAAGCAAATGAATTGTATTAGCATTATTTTTATTCTTTAGTCTCCTTTCACCATATAAAAATGACCTTCAATTACGATATACAAAACCATATAGTTCACAAATGGCATAAAAAAGTGCTGTACCTTCCTCAAGTTACACATATAATTACCATGGTGCTGTTAGAAGACAAACTGGGAGAAAGATGTTGCTGGGCTCACTGGCCATTGGTTCGTCCATCCCAATGCAGAGAGATTTCAATATACCACCACACATGAAGCATATTTAAGTTGAACTTAGTATACCGAATGAGTTCTGATCTTAGATACGATTACGAATTGTATGAACTGGCTACCGGTAAGTGCCTCTGATGAAAGAGTGAATTAATATAATAAAGTTTTAAAGCACAATCGGATATAGCATTTGGTTGCTGAATTCATGTGTCTTACTAAAATCAACTAGACATGAATTAAAAAGAAATAAGTAAGGCCGCCAATCAAGTAAACACCCTTTGCCTCAAAAGTGTAACTACTGTAAGAAGTGTGTGTTAATTATGTAAGAAGTAGGTAACACACAGGCTGACTACCAATCGAACTTTGTATTTCCTTGGTGGAGTGATTTCACAGCTGCTACATAAGAGTCACAAATCAAAACTGTGTATTTCCAACTTTAATACATGCTTGATCACCTGGGGATCTCGTTAAAATGCAGAATCTGATTGGGTAGACCTGGAGTGGGGCCCAAGGTTCGGCCTTTCTATCACCTTCTTAGGTGCTGTGGTGGCTGCTGCTGCTGCTGCTCTGGGAGCCCGGTTTGTGCAGCAAGAAACTAAAGTATTTCGGTGTGGTGCGTTTTGAGGGTGTAAAACTACTTTATATTAAAATTAACTAAGTAGTGTGCAGTATGAGTAAACATGGAAATATAAAATACTTTTGAAATTTTTCTAAAATACCATAAGATTTTGTAGGTTAATATACATATCTAAATTATATATACAAAACTAGTGGGCTTTCTTTCAAAAAGCTATTTTCTATCCCCTAAGGTTTTCTAAATTGAGAACATTATCTACGAACAGTCATGATTGTGCAGACTACTTTGTTGTGACTTAATTGCTGTGGCAGGTGTTGATAAACCTTTTTTTTTCTAGCGAATACTTTCAGAGGATTAATTTAATAGGAATAAGATTACTTATCTCTAAACTATAATAACTATTTCCTTAGAGTGAAAAGATTCATGCTCCTCTTAAATGTTGCAGCAGCTTAAACACAGAAAATCTCCTGATTTGGAAGTTTAGTAATGTAATCAAAAGAGGTCTACTAAGATCATTTCTGATAAACTTTTGAATGAAATCATACTACATGTTATACAAGATGCACAAGTATCATGAGTGATGCACCAATGAGCATATTTTTTTTTGCATTTATACCTTGAGATAGTTTGTATGCATTACTTATGTACCATTTTCTGTATTTTGATTTTGGTATATACTCTTCTAGTATATGATCTGCTACTGTGTTGTGTAATTTTGTCATGGAGGATCTCTTATACCTGGCAGAAGAGAAATTTCCTTCTCTTTATTGTATATATGTATATATATATATACACAAATTATAGATAAATTTGCCACCCAATATATCACATTTGGAATGATAGCAAAGCCTAACCAGGTTTTAGATCTTAAAGTTATGTTACATGTTGATGAACTTAAGAAAGAAGTTGAAGGGTAGAGAAGTTGAAAGACTTTCCCTAAGTATGCAGTTGGTAAGATTCATCAATTCGAGTATGCTATTCAAAACACGAGAAGTCCTTCCTAGAACTGCCAACCATGTGTGAAAGAAAAATCCTCCCTCATACCTTTGAACTCAACCGACACAGCACACGATAGCAAGAGGTGGAAAACCTCCCTGCATGAAAGCATATGTAAGGAGAGCTGGCTAAGAATAACACACGGTCAGCAGTGGAACAACGCAAAAGCACCATACGCATGAGGGTTGGTTGTGGGTAAATGTCTGGAATAGAGCTTTGTTCAAGGAAGAAATTCACTCACACAGTGGAGGTATATCTCCTGTGGAACAAGGACATATCTTACAAAAATGTCTATCTCCTGTCCTAGATTCTCTGCTAAATGAGCAATATTCTGAATTGTTATTTAATTTTGAGGTCCACTGATTCAATGGTAATTGGAAAAGTATTGTTCAATATATTTCCTGTACAACAACATCAAGTCTCTTTATCTATAAAAGTCTCTTGATCTTGGGGTCAGTTATTCAAACATTTCATCTATTTCATATTCTTTAATTGTAGGTCTAACTCATTCTCATATATTTCAGTCTTAAAACCATCTTTTAAACTGTATAGATCTATCATTGTAATTTAAATTTGTTTTTCTGAGAAACTATGATCAAAAGCAAATTCCAAACCTAGAAATGAAAAGTCTCTGTGTGAGATATTTGAGGTGGATATATTAAACTGTTAACATATATTTTATATTGTTAATATTTAATTATATTAACATATGGAACATTGGAAATTCATATTTAATTTTCATTGTTATAGTATAATGTATATGTACGTACACACTGTGTGTGTGTGTTTTAGACTTAATTCTCACCCTTGATTCTATGTTGAAAACAATTGTTGAAAATAATTTTAGCATAATAACTATAAGAAGCACATCGGGTTTACTAAAAGTTAAAACCAGAGAATTAATTAGTAATCTCTTGATTAGCAATAGAATGATTGCCACATCCAAGCATAAGACAGAGCAGAGTTTAGTTGCACCTGTTTCCAATATTGCCCTTGGTGCATCTTTCCTACTCTATCATCAATGCAAGACACGAAAAGAATATTGGCAGCCCACCACCAGCCTGGAGCACGGAGTGACACAAAGCCTGTGCTTGAAGTTGACCGATGAGGGGACACCACTAATGCAAGATGGGGTTGTCTCCTGTCTCTGGCAGGCCCTCAGCGAGAAGTGTAGGTGGACTCAGAGGGCTAGGTGATTATAACCAGGGGAGATAGTTCTTAGAAAATAGCCGCATTTGGGAGAAAATTAGAGGTTATCTGTGAAGCAGAGCTTTTAGTTCCAGAAAGTGTTCAACCTATACTATTACTTTAATTGTTCTGCCCCTTTCTATAGACATCAATTGCTCCATAATCCAAAAATTCAGCATTAGCCTCTCCTTTCACGTCGCCAGGCAAACAGTTGTATATCAGGAAACACAAACTCACACACACACACACAAAACATACCTGAACATCTAAGAAATTCAACTGATACATAAAAATGTTAAAAAATGAAACAATCTGTGGCAACTGAACTAGTATCAATGAACCAAGTCAAATCACATAATAAAATTTATAATCAAGGGATTACGTGCTATCAAAGAGAGAAGAGCAGATATGAATATATAGATCAGGAAAACAGATTCAGAAGGAACAAGTAAGTTGAAATTCTTAATATGATGAATGCAATAAATGACATTTAAAACCTTAACTAGCAACTTGGAGAGCTCGGCAATAAGACACAAAGAGATAGGAAGCATAAAAGTTATCCTGCATATGAGGGTAGAGGTAATAACATCAGTATTCATCTAAGTAGAGTCATAAAGAGGGGAAAATTAATCTGGGGAAATAAAGTTACAATGGCAGAATTTAATAGAATTAGGGAAAATGTGAGTCTTTAATTTTCAGATTCTTGTCAAGTACAAGGCAAGTTAGATAAAAACTTACACTTGTAATTAATAAAGTGGAATTTAACATAAAATGAAAAATAATTGGACAATCCTATAAAAAATAGTTTTCTTAGAAATATGCAAGGAAAAAATTAACATCAGATTTCTCAACTGTGTCACTGAATAAAAACAAATAGAAGAACAGCTTCTAGTTTTTGAAGAAAATATCTTGTAATTTATGTTTATTTAATCTATTATTTTAATGTAATGGAGAAAAAAGTAGTGAGCAAAACTCGACTTTTTAAGTATAGCAGCACAGCTTTGCTTGCAAGTATTTTTTTTTTATAGAAATATCTTCCAAAAGTATAAGTAAATCACAGAAATTCTGTGAGGTTTTCAAATTCAGCATGGGAAATAAAAATAAAATAAACTTGTCTATTTATAAATAAGGCAAAATAATATATTTATAAAAATCCAGAATAAAATTCTAGACAATACCAGCATGGTAAACTGTGGATAGAGCTGAGAAGGTCCATGGGTAAGAGAGAAAGCCACTTGTTTCATTTGTAGAGATACTAAAATCATTAATAAGCTTAACAAATTTAGTAAATATACCTAAGACCTCATTACAGAAATATACATTCCTAATGCAGTCTCAATGCCTAATACAGAAATGTGACTGTGTAAGACACAAGCACAAAACCAATTGAAAAATTATAACAAAAATGGAAATTGGAAAAAGAGGGAAAGTAAATGTACAGGAAATAGCAACAAGGTAAAATGTATGAAACTATTAAAAATATTACAATTAGATAAATCTACATTAATCAAAAAAGTTTTTCTCAAATTAGTTTGAGATGCACATTCACACCTAACTCCCATTTACACACAGACACAAATACAAGCGGGAAAATTCAGCAATATATCACCTGGAAAGAATTTATGTTCATTTAATCTATTACTTAATGTAATGAGTTTCTGGAAGTGTTCTAGTGCAAAGGGATTTTGAATGTAAAGGGATGGACAACTTTAGCAGGGTCATAAGAGCTACAAAAAGAAAAAAGGTGGGATAGACTTTTAAATCTGTGCAATTGCAATTTATAAGAAATATGTATGTATCTCTTCCTCCCTTTTCTGGTGTAAATCTCCCAAACACCTTAGAATTTCCTAAGTGATGAGAACAACAGTGCTATGTTAATGAGATGACTTTTAGACCCCACCTTTCAGTGGTTTATCACTGGATTAGAGGATTGGAACTTCTAGTTCCACCCCTTGAGCTCCTGGGAGGGGAGAGAGGGCCTGAGGTTGAATCAATCTCCAATAGCCAACGACTGAGTCAATTATGGCTGTATGATGATAGCCATATGGAGGTTTGGAAACCTCCACAAAAACCTAAAAGATCAGCTGGTCAACACTTTTTACTGAGACCTTCTCCATTGGGGAACCAGACTGTTTCCCAAAGCCACTTTGTTGGGTCCCAAGCTCCAAGAGGACAGAAGCTCTATTGTTTGCCATATGTTATGTCTTTATTTGGCCTCTGATTTCTATCCATTAATATCCTTTATAAAAAATCAGTAATCTATTAAGTAATTTTTTTCAGTTCTGTAAGCTGTTGAAGCAAAATTTATGGAACCCATGGTTGGGTTATGAGAACCTTTGATTTCCAGCCAGTCTGACAGAAGTACAGTTAACAGCCTGGACTTGCCATTGGAAGAGGTTGTTGGAACTTCCTGTTTGTAGCCAGCTGGTCAGAAGCACAGGCAACAACTGGGATTGCAACTGGCATGTGGAAGGGAAGCTGGTCTTGTGGGGCTGAACCCTTTACCTATGGAATCTGATTCTGTCTGCTGCTAGATAGTGAGATGAACTTTTGGACAGCCCACTGGCATCTAAGAATCATTTGCTGGTGTTGGGAAGCCTTCACACACTTTGAAATGGTGTCTGGTAACCCTTTTCAACATTAAAAACACCTTATTTTTTATTGTGCAATCACCCAAAGCGATAGCAATAAATTTATAAACTAGTAAACAATTATATTATCATGTAACATAAAAACACTACAACAAAGCTATGGTTGTGCTTGTGTCTAAAATTAATACATTTTGTATGGAGATAAGGTCCTATGTACACAGTTTTGTTCCAACATCAAATAAACACTGCCTCTGCTTTGCAGCATCTGACAGCCACTGTTGGGAGAGACAGAAACATTCAGAGACAAAGGAAATTTTGAGTAACTTTTTTCTAAAATCCTGAATTTAGTTAGTTAATAAGGGAATCTTGAACTATGGTAGAGATCATGGGATATGAATTCAAGGATAGAAAAACCAGTGTTTATTATTAGCTACAGTTGATCAATTCACAAATGTTATCAAGTCCCTCATAGATGGAAAGAAACCTTGGAGGTGTTATGCATATAACATCATGCTTGATGCTATGGGGAAAAATAGATATTCTAATGTAATTTGAGATCATCAAGGGAAGGCATTACAGAATTGTATGATTTTGCCTGGCTTACATTTGAATTGAAAAAGAAGAAAATATGGCATTTTGAGCAATAAAAGAACATTAAGTGAGAATGCAGAGCAAAAACATCGAGATAAGAGTTAGCTCAGTGTTCACCTCCTGTAGCCACTTCTCTGAATAAATATAACGGTAGATATTTTTAAATACGTATTTCTTGAATATGGAAAGTAAGCATAGGCATATAGCAAATATATGCATATTCATATATCTCAATCCCCTACGTGTGTATAACAGATGCCACTGCATTTAGAGATGCAGCACTCTGTGACTGGAGTCACAATGTAGGCTCACCAGACTGGTTAAAAGTTGTATTGCATTTCTAGTTATTATGTTAATAAAACATTTGGTCATTTAAAGTTATCCCTGGACTTACTCCTGAAACAATGATTCATGTCAACTGAATTAATTTACTTACTAGTTTGTTTATCATGTTTAGAATTTTAAATATTATTCAGGAATTTTACGTTTTACCATAGAAACAGATCCCAACCAAAAGAACGTCTGGAACCCAGAGCAGGGAAACAGGAGGATTTATAGGCCAGAATCCCCTCGTGTGTATCACATGACCCCACCTTCTTGGTAAGGGGCCCAGAATCCCCTCGTGTGTATCACATGACCCCAGCCTTCTACTCTGCCATGTAGTGAGGATATAGAAAAAATATCTGGCCATTTGACAGAATGGTGCTCATAGAAATACCATTGTACTGTGTGAGCTCTGTGCTCTGCTTTTAAAAATAAACAGCCCTGTCTGGTATAGCTCAGTGGACTGAATGCAGGCCTATGAAGCAAAGGGTTACCGTTTCAATTCCCAATCCGGGCACATGCCTGGGTTGCCAGCCAGGTGCCCGATGGTGGGTATGAAAGAGGCAACCACACATTAATGCTTCTCTCCCTCTCTTCTTCCCTTCCCCTTTCTCTGAAAATAAAGTAAATAAAATCTTTGGAAAAAACTTAGTCGAAAAATAAGTACTTCGGTATGAGTGTAAATGACCATTATTTAGAAATTACCTCAGTTCTTATCAGTGTACTTTTTTGTTTCCTTGTTTAATATTAATAATGCATTTAATTGTCTCCGTGAAAATTACTTAGCTGAAATTGCTGGGATGATGGATCATTCTCTAAATAGTTTTAGTCATAAATCAAATATTTTAATAAACAAATGCAAAGAAAATAGGCTTAACAGAAAAACAAATCTTATAAAAGCATCTAAAAATAGCCAACTTCTTTAAGTATAGGTTATTTTTATGAGATTGAGTGTGAACTGAAGGTGTTTTTTTCACATTCTAGACTTTTTAAAAAGTATATACCTGACAGCCTTATTTGAGAAATATCCCCTAGCACAAGAGCCTGATAGTGATGCTGATATAACATAATGCCACAGTTTGGCCGCTGACTCAAGCTTGAGATAACAGAATTTTTCTCCAAGAGTGAAAAGGGGGATTTATAGGGCATGGATAGTTTTTGCTGATTATCTAAACTGAGACCATCAAAACTCAATAATTTACGTGTGGCTATTAATGGTTATGTGCCCATGTCAAAGAAAAGTACCATCTTCTGAGAGAAAGCGATCTGGAGAATGCTGTGTGGCAGAAACAACAAGGCCCAGGGTGTGTGGGGAGGAAAGAGAAGAACTGAGAGACGAAGATTCAGGGACTTCCGCTGATGGTTCTGAGGAGGTCAGCACACTTCCTTTTCTTAGGCACCTCAGTGAAATTGTTGGTAGTTTGTCCTAAAATCTCTCTCTTTCTCTCACTTTCTGAAAGGAGCTTTTTTTCACTGCAAATATATGAAAGCATTAAGACATCTAATCCTACAACGTGTTACTTGGTAGCCTGTGGAATTATTAAGTAGAATGGTGTTTTGGTAGTTGATCCATTTCAAGTAGATGGAGGTCCATTGGTGCTGCCCAGAAATTTTTCTTTCATTTTTGCATTTGTGGCTTTTTAAAATCAATTTCAACCTTCAATTTATAATTGAAGATTAGATTAGCTCCATGTGATTTACCTAATAAAAAGCATCACCAGGCTTCTGTTTCTACAGAAAACCAGGACTTGGGAGGAATTTTCAGACAGTAAATTTTACAGGCTGGGAAAGGACTGGTGGGTTATGTTAGAGATGCCATTGCCTGGAGGGAAAGGGAATAAGCTCTGGATCCAGGTTGCCAGGAGTGGATCCTGGTCTATTGTCATTAGGTCTGTGAAATTGAACAAATTAATCAACTACTCTTTTGTTTAATTTTCTTATCTATAAAATGTTTTCTTATCTATTAAAAAACCAACTTTTATGGCTTTTATGTGGGTTAATCGTCCAATGAACAGGAGAGTGCCAGAAACATACTACCTGTTTAACAAATACATTATAACTGCCTAGATCAGTGAGGAGACTAAACGGGGTGGCCTTCATGAAGAGACTGGGTAGCCAGGTACAGAAAAAGGAGGCTCCGTTTTTTTAGGAACGAGAAGGATTCAAAGGCAATGACTTTTGAAAAAGAGGAATGGAGTAATGTCAAAAACAAACTGTGCCCTTCTCAGAATTCAGAAATAGGTATTTATCAAAAAAGTTAGACAAGCATCTTTGAGGCAGGATAGTGAGAAGCTGGGAAAATTCACTGACAAGTGGAATAAGGGGAACTGAGACATAGTAATTAAAGCCAAACAGTTTGAGCAATTTGCAGCAAGCTAATGAATCACAGGGGTTTATCTTCCCTAATCAAGGACACAGGAGCAAATGGTTTATGCACTCCAGACTGTCCTGGGGCAGGCCCACCTTGGCCCTGACCCCTCTTCAAAAATGCTCTTTAAAAATGAAACTAACCAGAAAATAACCCTCCTCCCTTTATACATACATTTTAATGAATCAACATATTGAAGGCCACACCTAAATAGTTAATAAATATTCTGATAAGTTCCTGCCCTGAGACCTCCCCTAGGATGCCACCAATGGACAAAGAAAGATAGATAGCTCAAGACAAAGAAGCCACTGCACACTCTCCCTGCCGAGAACATATCCCCACTTTTCCCTTCCTCCACTTCTCTCCCACAGGCACTGACTGCCCCAGCTTTAATAAACATACTCAATCCACAGCGCACTTTCACTAGAGCACACCACTCCGTGTAGATCTGCTGATTTTCTCCTAGACTCTAAGGGACCCTTTGAGACTTGCAACCACTGCAGCAGTGGACATCTCTTCCACTGTTCAAAAGACTGCAAAATCCTTTGTCGGAATCGCCATCAGCTGTCCCATCCTATTTTCCTGAATCTCACTGATGGTTTGAAATCACTTCCCTTTCAAAGGTGATTTTAGTTTTGGAAAAAGCCAGAAGTCACAGGGTGCCAAGTCTGGGCTATAGAGGGGCCGAGTCACCTGGGTAATTTGATATTTTGCCAAAATCTCTACATGAGATGTGATGCATGAGTGGGCACATTGTAGTCATGAAGATGCCAGTCACCAGTTACCCATAGTTGTGGCCATTTCATCCATTGCATTTCTCAGCCAATGTGGAATATTGAGGTAGTACTCTTTATTACTAATTGTTTGGCGTGAAGGGGTGTACTCATGATGGACCACACCTTCCCAATCAAAAAACACAGTTAACATGGTTATGATCTTGCTGTAACTTTGTCGCACCATCTTCGGATGTGGAGAACCAGGTGACTTCCACTGGGAAAACTGGGCCTATGTTTCTGGCTCACAGTCGTAGACCCATGATTCATACCTGGTTATGACCTTCTTGAGGAAGTCTGGTTCATTGATAATGGTCTGCATCAAGTCATTAGCAACTGCAGCACAATGTTTCTTCTGCTCTGGTAGCAGAGGCTGTGGAATGAATTTTGCTATGACATATTTCATGCCAATATTCTGTGTCAAAATCTAGGACACAGTAGTTTATGGACTCTCCAGAGCAGCTTCTAGCTCTTGCACTGTCAGTCACTGATCTTTGTTGATTGCACTGCGTGCATGTTCAGCATCCTCAGGCATCCTGTTTGTTGTAGGCCTTCCAGAACATTGACCACTTTCAACAGATTTTCATCATCTTTAAAGTGTTTACGCCACATTTTATTTCATTGCATTCATTGAATCATCCCTAAAAGTCTCTTGAATCATCTGAATATTTTCTTCAGAGGAATATTGAAGCTTAATGCAAAATTTGACAAAAATTCATTGTCCTACTCACTCAGTCTTTTTAAATGTGACAGTCACACAGTGCACATGGTCACTCAATGGCATCTACCATCCTCACCAACCCAAGGGAAGTTGTCATTGCTCATGCATGCACATTCCAGTCCATTCTTCTTGGCTGCCAGGTTACATACATTATTGTTGCACAAACGGTTCTTGTTATATTAACAATGGCTGGACTTTTTCTGGACAGCTCTCATATGCTTCATTATATATTATAAAACATATAATATATTATGCTTGTATATAAATAAAACATGGACACCTAAATATAAATACTTATTTATAGAAAGGGTAATTGAGCACATGGAAAATTATATTTCAGTGAGTATATTTGTCAATGATATTCATATTCCTAGTGTCTCAATTTCCTCACTACTTATGAATTGGCCTAGAAGGTAAATTTCAGATAGTAGTGAAAGTTAATTAAAATAGTTGAAATGTTTTCTCCTTCCATCCTTTGTATCATATAGTTCTGCTTGAAAGCTGCTGAAGCTGAAAAAAAAATGAGTATGATTTCTAGGTATTTATCTGAAAAATAAATGTGCAATTTATATGTTCATTCACTGATTATTGTAAATGAAGTTTTGAGGGGTATAAAAATCTTTTTATAGTTGTCATTATTATTTCCATAAATGTCTACATAGAACTCGCTTTGACATATTATAAGGGGAGTTTGCTTCTCTTTATGAACGGCGGCGCCTAATTTTTAGATTTGAAGCAGTATTTTCTGATTTATGTTGGCGTTAATAACATTGACTGCGAAAATCACCATTCCCTCCCGGTTAGGCACTACCCTTGGGAGGAGAGGTCATGGCTCTCGAACAGCAGCATCCACAGCTGTTCATGCTGACGCAGATTTGAGTGTTATTTCCTTGACAGAGGTCACAGGGAAGCAGTAGACGATAATTTTATGAGGCATCTGCTGTATTTGTGGTTATACTCATTCTTCAAGATTGACCTACAAACTTTAGTTTCTGCAAGAAAATAACATTAAATCAAGACACAGGGGCTTATAAATGGAAAGCTGTAACAGATGAACTTTCATGTGAATGGAATGTTATCCTCAATTGAAAAATCAATATACTTAAAACCAATAAAAAACATTGGTTTCAAAGGAGGCTTAAGCAGAGGTCAAAATGGATATATTTAACTTGCAAAGCTCTAAACTGTAATATAAGAACCCGGCTAGTGCACTGTCTGCAAGTACACACCATTTAACACTGAGGGCCATCCAAATAGTTTAGCTAGAATCCTTTTCTTAAAATATTCACTTTTTGTTAGACTAGAGCAAACAAAAGATTGCAACAAACAATCTTAACTATCTAATTTTAAGTATGTTTATTAGTGTTTGGTTTGAGTTATTAAAATTTATTTCAAATAATTTGCTATAAATGAATTAAAAAGCCAGCTCTCTTTCGTGTTCTTTATTTCCTCTGCTAAACGTTGTTCTTGGGCACCTAACGGGCACTATCAAACAATGCCAGGAGATTATTAGTTTTGAAGTCAGAAATGTGTGTAAATGTTGCCTCGTTACTTATCTATGTGGTACTGGACAAGTTACTTAAATATTTTGAGCCTCAGTTTTTCATACATAAAAAAAATAAAATGCCACAAAATAATTTTATGAAAATTTAATAATAAAATGTTCATAAAATCACCTAAAAAGGTATGTGGTAATTATTATGTATTTATTAAATACATACTGCATGTCTTTGTAATAATTTTAACTCCAAAAACCACCTGACTAACTTAATTCTAAAGAGAGTTTTAAGAAGACAAAATACTTATTGTCATTAAGGATCAAATAGTCTACTTTCCTGCCATTCCATTTTTATTATTAATTAGGATTTTTTAGAAAATAATTTTTACTTGTCTAATACATGCCAAGCACATGTCTATATCTATATTATATAGATATATATAATATATCTATTATATATATATATAATAGATAACAGCAGAGTTTGAAAAGTAGAGAAAATTTTTCTGGTTATGAGGTACACCAAACATAGAAGAGCATAACTCCAGTAAAGGTTACCTGAAACTGTATCCTATATTTGGAGAAGTGAGTTGTTTAATCTGGCGAAGGGATGGAGAAGTGTCAGAGAAGTGTGTCTAGGTCGTATATACTTTCTGTGGGAAATTAGAACTCTGTATAGAAACTAATGAGAAAACTGAGTATTTAAAATATGCTATGGATATGTATTTGACTACACAATAACCAAATAGCTGGTTTGTAAAATATAACAACAAATATAACTTGAAAAATTATTTCTGAATACAGAGATAAACTCTCACATTCCCTCAAAAAATTTGCACATTTTAAACATTACAGAATGATAGATTAAACAATTTAAGCACATTCATATAGTTTTCATTAGAAATTGGGCTTTACTACTGTTTTGTTAATAGTGATCATACCTTCTTCTTCTCCAAGGGGACATTATTTCCCTGAAGCTTATATTGTATATTTGAAAAATAAACCTGCTTCACTATTTCCTCCTCATTAGAGAAAATATGCACTTATATCTTATGTGCAGATAAAGAGACTTTTATTATAAATTTTCTCACTCTAAGGATTCTTTTAGGGAAATAATAAGGCCATATATATACACAGATATATATATGCATATACACACATACACATACATACACACACATATTATGAAAACCTCATAAATCTTAGTCAGGAATGACATAGGAGTTTTAAAAATTGTTAGTAAATGGTAACATTATTTCTTTGACAATTTGTTGAAATTATAGAGTACCCAGGCATTCCTCATTGTTCCAATCAAGGAACTAAAGGGAAGGAGAGTAAGTAATAAAAACATTAGTTTATCATTTATTATCTGAGCCTTGAATTATAAATTGCTGTCCTAAGAGACCCACGTTAATTGAAGTGATGACAGTTATCACAACACTGGTATTTGGTTCTTTAGTTCAAAGTATTTAAAACAATTGTGTAGCGTTAAGAAGTTCCCTCTGTGACATGTTGGTAAATGTCAGTTTTTTTTATTTTAAATTTTCCTCAATGTATGCATATGTTATTTAGAGATTAATAAGAAAAATGCTTTTAAAATAATGACTATAATCATAGGAAGTTGGAGACCAATAGAAAGTAAAGAAATGGGGGATAGAAAGACAATTTATTTAAACAAACACAGGAAAATTATTGAGCCTATCCTTTGACTTATTGGATGGAAATAAGAAGGGATGACATTCTCTCTCTTTCCCCTTGTACTTGGTCTCTGAGAATTAATACATGGGGAAATGTGCCAAATTATGACCAATTACTGATATTATTACTATGGCCTTGATGAGGTTTCCAAGATTTGCTCAGATAGCAAGTATTTTGATAGATACTTGGAAGAAATAGAAAGGTGGTAAGTTGGTGATAGGTTGAATGATGTTACAAATGAAAAATAATGTAGAGTTAGCATCTATGATCTATCAGGAGTTGAAAGAATGAATAAGTTACAGGAATCTGGGATATTTTTCAAGTTATATATTTTAAATGCAAAGTAAGTACAAAGATATAAAGGGCCTATTTTATTTCATTATTTTAATCCAGAGGGCAGTGTTTGAATATGCTCTGAATAATAAGAAAATTCTCAGTAGATGAATGGCCCCTCAACACTTCAAATGTTATAAAAGTTGTTCTAGTTAATCAGAGTTTAAATGTGAAATAATTTCTGATTTTATTTGATTCTATTTATTATGTTACAGAAGCAATATTTTTCATTCATCCTGAGAAATGAAGTATGATTGGTACTGGATTATAAGTTCTTTCAATAACTTATCAAGATAAA
>PVKM010031982.1:0-16597 GCA_004027735.1 Carollia perspicillata | reverse complement strand
TTTTAACATATATCATGCTAGTCTATTCTGTAACTTTGAATATACAATATCTTCTGTTTCATTGCTTGATTATAATGTATTTTTGAGGACATTTTAAATGGCAACTAAACTCAACATACCTCATACCAGCAATGCAAATAACACACAGTCAAAGCCATATTTTATAGACAGCTACAACAAAGCTTGCCCCTATTAGGCAATAGAACAATCAGTTCCTAACCTGCTCCTTGGTTGATGCATATAGAAACACTCTATGACTCAGAGAGATATCAGATTTCAGGAATTTGTGCTATGTGAAAAAAATTCACATTAGAATTTCTGAAATACAACAAGCTCTTTGCTTTTATTATGATGAACTTAATAAACTTAAGAATAGCTCCACTCCAATCAAATGATGTGCAGATATGTGGGACAAGAATTAATTCTGTGGAAATTGATTCTAACATGTTGAAACTTCTTACCATGACAGGAAAATCATTATTCTAAGGGATTTGCTTTCTCTACCCGGTAAGAGGTATCAGATTCGACAGTAGAGAAAGAATACATTGGTGCAGTGGAATCTTGAGCACCTAGAGGATAAGCTGCCTCTAATAACACTAATGGCTAACACCTGAGTAGGTAGAGTGTCTCATATGTGCCAGACCTTGTGAGGCATTATTTGTACTAAATTTCATAGCAACCTCAGGAGTAAAGAACATTTTACTCCCTTGTCAGAACATTTTATGGATGAGAAACTGAGGTGAAGAAAGGCTATATAACTCACTGTATACTGCATAGCTAGTAAATAGAGGAGCAGGATTCAAATCTAGGTAGTTTGACTGCAAAACTTTAGCATTTTCTACTCTTACAAGGTATCTCCTGGCAAGTTAGCTTGGGACAGTAGCCTTTGTCTTTATATGACAAGTGTTCGTAAATTAGGCATTTGTGAGGTGGAATTCTGCATCTTTGACCTACTACCAGAAACAATCATAATTCTCTACTGGCTTCCTTGTGGGTTCAGGTAATGCAAGTGAACTTGGTATCAGAACATTTAAGAGTGAGTGGTTGCAAAGTACTTTTTTTTAAATATAGTTTTTCTATAAGTGTCTAGTTCATGGACTTATAAAATTATTTATTAAATACTAAGTTAATAGTTTATTATTAAAAATTTAGTCAATATAGAAGTATATAAAATAAAAGCAGACAAATTTCCTTCTCCCGTTCCCCACTACTGAAAAGAAAAAAACAGTGTTACCAGTTTGAGGTGCCTTTTATGTGATTTTTATATTTACATACACATAAATTTTAAGTTTTATAAAAATTATATCAAAGTATTCAATTATGATGAAACTTGCCTTTTTAAAGATTTTATTTATTTTCAGAAAGGGGGAGAGAGAGAGGGGAAAAAAAACATCATTGTGTGGTTACTTCTTGCATGCCCCCAACTGAGGACCTGGCCTGCAACCCAGGTATGTTCCCTGACTGGGAATCAAATAGGCAACCCTTTGGTTCGCAGGCTGGCACTCAATCCACTGAGCCACAGTAGCCAGGGCTGAAATTTGCTTTCTTACACACCAGTATATCATCAATATAAGCTTAGTTTGATTTATTTCAGTTAAAAGGGGAAATTATTGGTTCATATAGTCCAAGGAAAGATTGGATGGTTGAACTATAGGATCAGAAGACTAGAACTGGAACCAAGAATTTGCACTTTTCTTATCTCAGATTATTGTGTATTTTCAGCTTGATTGTTCTCTTTCATTGCAAAGTAAACTCTCTCTACATGATGGGAAATGTGGCTCCCAGGAATTCCCAGTTCCATTTAAAAAATTTCATAGCGTGACTCAAATGCATTCCACTTGAGTTAGGTATCCACCTCTGTATCAATGAATTGTATGGAGGAGACTGGGGAACTACGGTGCTTACGTATTTGTTCAGGTACCCAAACCTGGAGTATTCAACAGTGGTCCACAAACCAGTATAATTGCAAATATGCCAATTTCCATTTTCAACCACATAGTTGAGGGCAGAAACTGGTGTAATTTCCAGAAATATTGATGGTCTCTCCATATTCCTAAAAAATTATTGTGAAGATAAAGTTATATGAATGGACAAAATGATAGGAACCCATTAAGTGAAGTATGCATGTACAATATCACTTGTCATCTCTCTGTGGATCGGCACTCATCTCATGTTTTGGACTAATACAAATATTTTAATTATTCTATATAATGCTGGTATAATAATTTTTGTACACATATCTTTGAGTCCCTATAAACATTTCTATAGAATGGATTTGCAGAAATGGAAGTGCAAGTTAAAAGTATATGCATGTTTTAATTTGATAGATACTGTAAAATCCTCACTGAAAAACATTTGTACCAATTTATACTACCATTAAAAGTGAATGACTGTGATCTTCTCAGGTCCCCTAAAAACATTAGATAGCATTAAATAAAAGGAAATTAAGCATTTTTAGAAGTGGATTATAAATTCATCACCACAATAAAATTATTAAACTTTCTAGGCTCTTTTTTCACATTATTACAAGTTATGTGGCCTTGAGAGTAAATTGGCCCTGGATATAGTATCAAAGGTCAGAAAGTCAGGGCCTGGCTGGGCAGATCAGTTGGTTGGAGCATTGTCCAGGTGTGCCAAGTTCTCAGGTTTGATCCCCAGTCAGAGCATATTCAAGAATCAACCAATAAATGCATAAATAAGTGGAACGACAAATCAGTCTCTCTCTCTCTCCCTCTCTCTTTCCTAATTTCATCAATAAATAAAAATTTTTTAATTATTAAAGAAATGTAAGGATCTTGTTTCACTAAGAGTGAAAGAACAATTGAATCTTAAAGTTGTGCAGAGAGACGGCCTGGGTCTTTCTTAGGAAACAGAAGCTTATAAAAAGATCTCTTAAAATATGGCTTTAGCTATTAAGGTCCAAGTCCAACATTTATTTGATTTGATATCTTTCTCAGTTCATTAGTAGTTGTCAGTCTTCTACATCAGAAATTGTTGATTGTAGTGAGGGGCAGTGGAAGAGAAAGGCATACTAAAGAGCTTCCCACAGATTGAGGATATATTTGTGTATTTAATTTCTTAGATGACATAATTATATTCTGAACACACATACTATAGCATAATTTTTCTCAACACATTTTGTACAGTGACTTACCTGGAGATCTTGTTAAAATGCATAAATGCATATTTCAACTCAGTAGTTTAGAAGTGGGGCCAAGAACCTACTTGTCAACAAGCACTCACGTGATGCTGAGGCTGCTGGTCTGTGGGTCACATTGTACCAAGGAACTAACTGGCTTACAGGTTCCAAAAGAGAAGGGATCTAAGATTTAGGCATCATTGTTATTTTTGTATAAGAAAATCTGTGCATAGATAAGTTATTGGCCTAAGGTCACACAATTCTTAACTCTTGAAGCAATGATTGAACTACAGTTCAACCTGAAGGAAAAAAATCCAGTTTTTTTAGTCACAGCTGAAACCCAAATCAAGTCTCAGAGTCTGAGAGTTTGGAACGAAGGAGGCAACTTAAGGAAAATTTCACATATTTACTATCAAAGACTTTGTGAGCTCGTTGGAGAAACATAAAATATTAATACAATGCAATATGTTCTGTAATACAAGGGCATGTAAGTAATAGTTGTGGTTTATAGAAATCATATTTTAATAACAGTTACAATTATATTAGACAAAAATTAGAAAATGTGCAGATGGAAAAATAAAATTACTTGTAACTTCAGTATCCAAAGGTTAAACCAATATGTGCATATCATTATGTTTTATAGTTTTGTTATGTTTTCTGTATGAATACCTAGATTTATGTCAAGATATCTCAGAAATAGTTTCTGGGAAAAGACTAAAAGGTATTCCCAGACATCATTTTAACCCTAACAGAAACCTACACCTGGTTGTTTTACCTATGAGCCACAATTAGCATCTACCAGCCTTATCTACTTAGATATTTCTTTCTAGTGTTCATGTGACTGTCTGTCTGCTCTATGGTATTAATTCTTACAAGACAATAAATATGTTAATTATATTGTGTTTTGTATTTCTCTATTGTATTATCTTGTATGCTTCTTCCTTGCCTTTGAATTGCCCTCAAGAATAACAGCAGTAATAAAATTATGCAATGTAGAATGAAATAAATGGCAGAGAAAAGGATGAGCTTCAAAACTTCCCTTCTCTTTCTTTCCCATCAATTCAAAGATTATGTGTCATTTTATTGTTTTAAGTTCCAAGGTTTCCAAGAATATTTACATATGTAAAACAGGAATTCCCTAGTTTCAGAGAAGGCCAGCCCTCCCAGGACTATATCCAGAGAGCAAAATGTCTCACCAGCCTGGGGCCTGGGGCTTTCATGACTTCTGGTTCGGCTGCACATGGTGGAGCCTTGCCTGCCTGCTGTAGAAACCCATGACAGCTACAGACAGTAATGGTGAGGTGCCCATCTCTGTGGGCAAAAGACAAAGCACGTCTCTGTGGCTTTGTCTTTTGCCCAAATGTCAGCAGCCATGGTGAAGCCCCAGACAGGAAAATTCCTCCCGTCCCAGGAAGTATACCACCAGCAGACTTTGCCCTGTAGAAAGACGAAAGCCTCTCCCCTGACAACAGTCAGAGATAGCAAGGGGCCACTGTGAACTGCTTCAGCAAGTTCAAATTCAAGCTTATTGAGACATCTGTGTTTCAGGTTTACCAGAAGGAGACTGGGTGAACCTGAAAGCAAAGACTTACAGAAGACACTCAAACTTCACCTGGTGGGCAGCAGAGGACACAGTAAAAGAATTTCAAAAGACCAAGTGGTGCTCACTATACTTACATGGAGTATGAAAATCCTAAGCTCCATGGAGTCTATTGGGATATCTGCAAGGCCCTTTATGCAAGTGCTGCCAAAGCAAGCTAAACACAAAAGACGTGCTGTGCAGTCATAGCTCCCAGGGCCAAGAGGACTGCACGCTGTGCAGAGGGAGGCATGTCAAGTTCCACGGAGATCTCTCAATGTGTTCAACTTACGGGGTTGTCTAGCTTTTCCATGGCATTCAAAAACATTACCTTTAAAATAACCATGAAGCTTAGGATTTGAAAATCTGCCAGGGGCCACCAGGGAGACAAAAGAATTAACTGACCCTAGCTGCCAGGCTAGCCACTCTGCCCTGAACTGGGAGGAACTTCACAGACTGAATTGGTGTGTTTCCCCTCTCCTCTCCCCTGACTTATCTGTATTTTCTGTTTTTCTCCTCTCTCCCATGACTTATCTGTATTTTCTTTCTTTTTTTTTTGTTGGGTAGGAGAGATGGTTTTATTCAAATAAAGACAGACCATCCAAATAAAAGCACACATCTCTCCCTCTCTCTCTCTCTCACCCCCAACACCTTTCTTTCATATTCTGAGATTAGCTGATAATGTCTATTACCATTTCTTTGAGCTGATTAGATTAAAACATTCTTTATAATAAACTATGTGTTACATAGTAAATGCATTCACATCATGCCCTTTGGTTCAAAAGGAAAGCCTATAAAAATATCTAGGCCAGATGGTATAAACTGTAATCACTTAAAATCAAGGATGGCATGAGAAGACAGGAAAGCACTGAGCTACTTCTGAAAAAACAAAGTTCTCTGAAATAATATAAGCCAATAAAGCTCAGCCAAATGACCTTATGAGCGTAACTGTGTTCAGACAAACACTATAAAGTGCTAAGATGAACACATCTAACCTGTTGCAATAAGGCTCTTCAATAATAAGAGCCCCTGAGTTCCACAGCTCTAGGATAGATTAAATATTTTATCTTCTAAAGGAAACTTAATGATATAGAAAGAAATAAAAGAATTGGCTTTATTTGATATTCGATTTACTTTCCCTGCCATTTTGATGAGATACCTTTCGGTGTTGATTTTCAATTCAGCTGCTGTTGTAGCACCATAATCCTGAATTATGAACAAAAAGAGTGGTTTCATTTAGCAGAAGTAAATATTCCAGCAGCTGTGAACTCAGGATTTAAATATCATTCTAACTCACTAAAAGCAAACAGATACAGCATAGAGTCTAGTTAGAAGCGAACGGCAGACATACTTGTGTGAGTGTCTCTTTGAGCATCCAGTGTAGCTGAGTTGTGGCTTGCCTCTTGTGATCCGCTCATTTCTTCCCCCACTTTTCCTAGGACTCCTCTAACCACTGCTCCTCCAACTGTACCCCTGCAGACCAAGCGACTGCTTCATTCTCCGTATTTATTCATTTAACAAATATTACTGAGTGGCTACCAAGTACTATGCTCATTTTAAAATAATTTATATTAGACAATGAATAAACAAACATAGTACTAGGCTAAGTGTTATTTTAGGGTATCTATTGACCACTATTAAAACAGAGAAAATGGTATAATTAATTATGGGTAAAATAATCAGTGGATGAGTAGAAACATGAGCTGCAAATATGTAAGGAACCACATTTTAGGAAGAAAAAGGTAGAGTAAAATCACAGAGTCTGGTAAGGTTCCCTGAGATAGGTAATGACAAATAATTGGGTATGGCATAGGGATGACACAGGTTATGATTGACATGTGGCAGAAGTGGTTGGGGATGACTCAGAAGGATAAATAAGATCAGACTATGAAGAACACTGAAATGAAGAGCTTGGTCTTTATTCTGGAGGCGAATCGCCAATGACTGTGGTTAGGTGAAGTACATGTTCTAGGATGATCACTCCAATCGCAGGATGGAGAATTTGTTTAAAATCCCAGATTCTAGATTTTTCACAATATGGACAAAAATTTTTTAAGACAATAGTTTTTGCTAACATATTAATTACTAAGTGTGTTGCTTTTAAAAGCAATTAATTTTTAGTGAAATTATAGGTGAGGACAATTCTTCTCACTCTACAATAGGGTATAGGAAAATGAGGTTATTTTTGCATCCCCTAAAATTAGAGCAAGAGGTAATATAGTGAGTAGGGATGCTCTGAATGTCTCTCTTTTTGGTCAATGATGATACTTACCTGTAGACAAAGAAACTAAACTACAACCAGTTCTCAATGGATAGTAACAGTTTATAGGTGGCATAATTTAGAGTATCAGCCCAATCCTAGTCCCTTTTTCAGTAAACTTCCCTCTCACAGCCCCTGTATGTTTGCTACAGTAAGAAACCTATCCCTAAACCCTGACTTCAGGTAACTGGACACATGTTAGACACATGACCAAAGGACAATCAAGCCTCCGGAATAAGCCACTTCAGTTAAAGTGGCCTAACACACCTATTGTTTGACTTGGTAAGAAACTCTACCTTGCCTCCCAAACCATAATCTGTGTTCAAGCTTGTTAGAAATGCAAAAATCTCAGGCTGTATCCAAGACCTCCTGAATTAATCTTTATTTTACCAAGACTCACAGATGGTTCATATTCCTATTAAATTTTACAAAGTAAACCTTAAAAATAAAGAAGCACAAGTGGATAGCAGCAAGTCTGACTGTCTTGAGAACTTAAGAAACATGGAAAACACATGAGTTATCAGCAAACTAAAATGAAACAGACACATACAAAGTATCATGACCAATTACTTCTATGGAAACCCCTTGACTACTTCTGTGACTGAGGTGGCTGTAGTTGCCCCAAGTTCAGTCTCTCCTTCCAGTTCCAGGTGCTCAGATTCCTCCTGTGATCTTTCTGCTCCTAAACTCCCATGCAAGTCACATCTTCATGTGGATATTTATAGTGAACTTCCTTGCTGTTTGAACCAGCTTGAGATTCTTTGTTTCCTACAACAAAAGTTGCCAGCGTAAAAGACTTTGTAGTAGCAATCACTGAGGAGTTAGCATGTGCAAATCTCCAATTCAATCCAGTAATTCTAGTAAAAGTAACAATTTCTTTTGTGCATAAAATTGGCAGCAATTCACTTCTGCAGTCAGAGCTGGTCAGTAAGGGAAAAGCAGATGATTCCCATTTAGGGCATGCATTGATCTCCTCGGGCTGGCAGGATGGAATTTTCTTGTACAGAAAAAGAATGTTTCCTCCTGACTTGTAAGAAGAAAAGAAGCCGTGTCAAGAGATTGTCTCCTGTTTTTAGAGGAAGAATTGGCAATTTTTGCTGATGTTTCTCTAGGGAGAAGAAGAGGTAGTTTAATGTAGATATTCCAACTTTAAATTCAGGAAGTTTGCCTTTTTAGCTAAGACCTGTGCCAGGAGAGTCTGTCTCTTTATTGACATATCCTCTTTTGTTTTACATAAACTTCTTCCAAGAAAGTAGTATCCTCCTTAAACATTCTGCCCTGCCTCATTGTAAGTTCTCTGACCTTGAGCAAGTTATTTAAACTTTCTGCCTTTTCATTCATTTCTTTATTTATAAATAGGACACATAAAAGCCCCATCAGTTCCCCTATATGATATTATGCCATAGTCAAATCCAGATATATATACTTATATATATACTTATATAGACAAATCTAGAATTTATAAGTATATAAGTATATACTTATATTTATATACTTATATATAAATATGTAACCATACATATGTAATTTTCAATGTTATATAAATGCAAGATATGTCTAAAATGTCCTGTGGTGTCTTAGTGCTGTAGTAGTGGAATTTTTATTCAAAGAAAATAGTGCATTTTAAATAAATATAAGAGGTTTTTGTTTGTTTGGATTATCTGTGTGGTGATGAGATGCTCAGTGATCTGAGGAATTGACTTCAAATACTGTAACTAAATTCAGAGTTTCATGAAGAAGAGTATAAAAATCAGATTTCTATATAACTTAAGACAACATATATTCATTTCAGCAACTATTTATAGAGTGTCTGAACTCTCTATCAGCAGCACATCAGAAATAGAAAGGTCTCAGTTTAGTTGGGAGGAAGATATACATATACAGGGTCCAGCAGAAGTAACGCCTACTAAAGTGTGGCTGATAGAGTAATAATGTGGGTGTGAAAATTTATAGTTTTAATTTGAACATTTCACTTAAAATGTCGTAGGATATGCTTGAGTGTGATATTGTTATGTTACAGAATTACAGGCTTATGATTTTATAATAAAACATTTTTTAATGAAAAAGGGGCATTATTTGTGCCAGACATTGTGTGTGTGAGAGAGAGAGAGAGAGAGAGAGAGAGAGAGAATCTTGGGTTGGCTAAAAAGTCCATTTAGTTTTTTCCATAAAATAAAAGACACATTTTTTAATTTTCACCAATAACTTAATCAATTTGGATATTGTGAGTGTGTTGGCTATCTTTTGCTGTTGGCTTCTAGTGGGTAGAGGCCAGGGATGTTGCTGAACATCTTCCAATGCATAAGAAAACCCCACAGCAAAAAATTATTGGGCCAAAATGTGACTAGTACCAACAAACTTCATAAACCACCTTTGACATGTTTGATCAGTCACAACACCTTCTCCATATATGGCACAAATCTGTTTTTGCACTTCAGTTGCATTTTTATCTTTCTTGAAACAATAAAGCATAATATGTAGAAATTGTTGTGTATTTTCTTCCATCTTCAGTATTAAAATGACTACACAGAAATTCACTGATTTTGTTGTTTTTTTTTTTAGTGCTTACTGATATGACAGCTGTCACAACATAATCTATCATAATTGTTTTGAATGAAGTTGAACACAACCAATTACAGGTCAAAAAAGATTTGATGGATTGTCCTCTTTTGCTCCTGTAGGTCCACAGTAAATTTTATCATCCTGCTCCCCATTTCCCAGTGATCTGACCTGCATAGATTGGATCAGTCTGTTGCCATGACCTCTAGCTTTTGGTAAGAACACATCAATGGGAGTCACAGGCAGGAGGTTGGAAGTGTGGAAGAATGCTGTTGGGCTATGCTTTGCCTTCCAGCTTTCTTCCTTCTGGGTCACCACTGGTGAAATGATCCTTGTACCAAAGGCTATACTTACTGTGTGGCTGTCTACAGATTCCGGTAATCATTTCTTCCTTTTCTCTCTCTCTTCCTCCCTCTTCCTTCCTTCCCTCCTTCTTTATTATTTATATCACTGTGGATCAAGCATTTCAATTTTATTCAATAGGGTTATAATCTGCTACCATTGTATTGTTTTTAAGTCATATTTTTAGGATCTTGGCTATCAAGAGTCCCCAAAGCTAGCTCTAATGTCCTCTTACATGTTTCACTATTCTCTGATTCCAGCCTTACTTTGCGACTCAACACAATATTCTAGGTCCCTCTCCTACTTTCAGTATCCCAGTCCTAGAATTGGACATTTCCCCATGGACATCTAGTTCATCTTAGTGGTTCAGGATGTGCTTATTGCTGTTGTGATGCAACTAGGCCTTCTCAGCAAATACGCCTAGGGAAGGTCTATCAGTTTACATCAACAACTCTACATCTAACCCGAGCCCATGGGATTCATTCCTGTCTTCCCCTTTCCACATGTTTAACCCCCTTCTCCAAACATCAGCAACTTGGTTGCAATTATTCTTAGTATCTATTTATTTATTTGTCAAATCCCAGAATGTATAGAAATTAGTTATAGAATTGTTAACTTATATTATGGAGAAAAGGAAACCTCCTCAGGTTTGAGGAATTATGATAAGTCTCTGCTATTGTTGGTCCTGGAACATTGTACCATTTCTTATTGGCTTCCCTAAAACTCTGTGACTGTTAGCTAAACATAGTTTTGTTTTGTTGTTGCATTTTTTAAAAATTTATTTTAGTTATTGTTCAAGTACAGTTTTCTGTTTTTTACTCCCATCCCATTCCACCCCCCAGTGCTCCACACCTCCCTCCCATTTCCACTCCCCTTAGTTTTTGTCCATGTGTCCTTTACATTTGTTCCTGTGACCTCTTCCCCTTTCCCCCTGAAATTCCCTCCCCTCTCCCCTCTGGTTACTCTCAGCCTGTTTTCTATTTCAATGTCTTTGGTTATGATTTGCTTGCTTATTTGTCTTGTTTAGGTTCCTGTTAAAGGTGAGATTATATGGTATCTGTCCTTCACCACCTGGCTTGTTTCACTTAGCATAATGCTTTCCAGTTCCATCCATGCTGTTGCATAGGGTAGGAGTTCCTTTTTTTCATTCTGCTGCATAGAATTCCATTGTGTAAATGTACCATAGTGTTTTTATCCATTCATTTACTGATGGGCACCTAGGTTGCTTCCAGCACTTGGCTATTGTAAATTGTGCTGCTATGAACATTGGGGTGCATAGGTTCTTTTGGACTGGTGTTTCTGGGTTCTTAGGGTATAAATCTAGCAGTGGAATTGCTGGGTCAAAAGGCAAGTCCATTTTTAGTTTTCTTAGAAAATTCCATACTGTTTTCCATATTGGTTGTACCAGTCTGCACTCCCACCAACAGAGTACTAGGGTCCCCTTTTCTCCACAACCTCTCCAACACTTGTTGTTTGTTGCTTCATTTATGATGGCCATTCTGACTGGTGTGAAGTGGTATCTCATTGTATTAGATGCTCTTTAAGTATCCAATTTTATTCTTCCCTTTGCTCTCTGCTGAGACAATAACTGATAAAATGTGCTGGAGTAACTACTTCCAAGGGGTTTAGAATATGTAGCAAGAGTCAATGTGCCATAGCTGCTATCTCTCTGCAGGTTTTGAGCACTGTGTCAACACCAACGGATTTACCCACTTTCTGACTTAATCATGAACAAAACTGTAATGAGCCATGCAAGAAGTTTATATTATGAGATGTATGTAGACAGAGATCTAGGGAAAGGCATATACCATTTGCACACTGTAAAAAAATGAATACATAATGGTTTAAAGTAGCTAGTTATTCCCATTCTAATTAACATTGTATTCCTTTTACTTCTTCACCTATAACTGATCTGGGGGTTACATGACTGTTCTTCCATAGCTACCTCTAATTGGCAAGACTTATGAAGAAATCCAGAACATTTCTTCAAGAAGCCTTGTCATAATGTGCTATAAAGATATTTTTGGCTAGTGTAACACTGTGATTTATAATAAGAAATATATATTTGATCTTCAGGCTCATTTCAGGCACATGGCTTCCAAAAACTTTGAAATTTCCTGTGATGAGAGCAATAAAGGTGTTTTTATTGTTAGCAGAGTCAACCTTGTGATTATAGTTGGAACTTTGAGTCCTGCCTTCCTTCCACCCTCACCTCTTAGGAGGAAAAGGGGCCTGGAGATTGAGTTCAATCACCTATAACTAATGATTTATGCATATGTAAGGAAATCTCCATTAAAACCCCAAATGACAGAGTTCTGAGACCTTCAGTGTTGGTGAACACATGTAGATACAGAGAGAGAGGGTGTAAAACTTTGTATTTTCCCCATACCTTGTTCTATGTAGCTGTTTACCTGGCTGTTGATTCATAACATTTAATAGCCTTTGTAATTAATTGGTAATCTAGTGAGTAAACTGGTTTTCTGAATTCTGTGAGTGGCTCTAGCAAGTTAATTGAACCCAAGAAGGGGGTTGTGAAAAGACTCTGAAATAGCCACTTGGCCAGAAGCACAAGTAATAACATAGATTTGCAATTAGTATTTGAAGTCAAAGGAAGTCTTATAGAACTGAGCCTTTAACTTCAAATCTGATGCTGTCTCCCAGTAGATAATGTCAGAATTGGGTTGAACTTCAGGATGCCCCACTGCTGTTGAAGAATTGCTTGATGTTGTGGGAAAAGAAAAACCTACACTTTGTACCTGGGTGCAGAATTAAACCTGGAAGACCTAAAGTGTATCTAGTATCAACTTGAATATTCATATTAACCACCTTGAATGTTTATAGAAATTTATGGAAAAAAGCAAAATTAGAGCTATTTTAAGGCTGAGAAAAATTAGCTAGTTAAATAATCAAAGTTTATATTAACCGTGTGACATTGTGTTTCATATCATTTATTTTGTCATAATTAAAATAATATATTGATAATAGTACAGAAAAACATGAAATTTCTCACCCCTACAGTTCAGATTTTTTAAAATTATTTTATTGTAATTCAGTTACAGTTGTGTGCATTTACCTCCCACCACTCTTAACAACCCCAGCCAAACCCACCTCCCGCTCTTGCTTCCACCCCACACCCCCTTGGTTTTGTCCATGTGTCCTTTGTAGTTGTCCCTGAAAACACTTCCTCCCATTATCTCCTCTCACCTCCCCTCTGGTTACTGTCAGATTGTTCTTAATTTCAATGTCTCTGGATATATTTTGCTTGCTTTCTTCTTTTGTTGGTTAGGTTCCAGTTAAAGGTGAGATCATATGCTATTTGTCCATCAGTGTCTGACTTATTTCACTTAGATTTTCACTCCAGATGCATCCATGCTGTTGCAAAGGGTAGGAGCTCCTTCTCTCTGCTGCATAGTATTCCACTGTGTAAATGTACCATAGTTTTTTGATCCACTCATTAACTGATGGGCACTTAGGTTGCTTCCAATACTTGGCTATTGTAAATTGTACTGCTATGAACATTGGGGTGCATAAGTTCTTTTGGATTGGTGTTTCAGAGTTCTTAGGATATTATCCCAACAGTAGAAAATTTGGGTCAAAAGGCAGTTCCATTCTTAGTTTTCTGAAGAAATTCCATACTGTTTTCCACAGTGGCTAAACCAGTTTGCATTCCCCCCAACAGTCCACTGGGGTTCCCTTTTCTCCACAACCTCTCCAACACTTGTTTGTTGATTTGTTTATGATGGCCATTCTAACTGGTGTGAAGTGGTATCTCATGGTGGTTTAAATTTGATCTCTCTGATGGCTAGTGATGCTAAGCATCTTTTCATAAGCCTCTTGGCCCTCTTTATGGCTGCCTTAGAGAAGTGTCTGTTCATGTCTTTTGCTCATTTTTTAATTGAATTGTTTGTCTTCTTGGAGTGGAGTCCTGTGAGTTCTTTATGTATTTTGGATATCAAACCCATGTCTGAGATATCATTGGCAAATATGTTTTCCCATAAAGTTGGTTTTCTTTTAATTTTAATGGTGTTTTCTTTAGCTGTACAGAAATATTTTATTTTGATGAGCTCCCATGTGTTTATTGTTTTCTTCATGTCCCTTGCTTCAGGGAACATATCAATGAAGATGTTGCTGCATGGAATATCTGAGATTTTCCTGCCGATGTTTTCTTCTAGGACTTTTTAGATGTCATGACTTATATTTAGGTCTTTTATCCACCTTGAATTTATTTTTGTATAGGTGTAAATTGGTGATCAAGTTTCATTTTTTTTAATGTAGCTGTCCAGCTCTCCTAACATCATTTGTTGAAGAGGCTATTTTTGCTCCATTTTATGCTTCTTCCCCTTTGTCAAATATTAATTGACTATAGAGACTTGGATTTATTTCTGGGCTGTCTATTCTGTTTCATTGGTCTATGTTTCTGTTCTTATACCAGTAGCAGGCTGTCTTGATTACAGTGGACTTGTAATACAATTTGATATCAGATATTGTGATTCCTCCCACTTTGCTCTTGTTTCTCAAAATTGCTGTAGCTATTCAGGGTCATTTATAGTTCCATAGAAATTTCCAAAATACTTGATCTATATCTGTGAAATGTGTCATTAGTATTTTAATAGGTATTGCCTTGAATCTACAAATTGCTTTGAGTAGTGTGGACATTTTGATGATGCTAATTATTCCAATTCATGAGCATGGTACATGCTTCCATTTGTTTGTGTCTTCCTTAATTTCTCTCTTCAGTGTTGTGTAGTTTTCTGAGTATAGGTCTTTTACATCCTTCATTAGGCTTATTTCTAGGTACTTTATTTTTCTTGTTTTTATATCAAATGAGATTGTTTCCTGATTTCTATTTCTGATATTTCAATGTTGGTGTACAAAAATGCATTTGATTTTTGATTATTGACTTTGTATCCCACTGTTTTGCCAAATTCACTTATTAGGTCAAATAGTTTCTTGTTGGAGTCTATAGGATTCTCTTTGTATACTATCATATCGTCTGCAGACAATGACAGTTTTGCTTCCTCCTTTCCAATTTGGATGCCTTTTATTTATTTTTCTTGTCTGATTGTTGTGGTTAGGACTTCCTATACTATGTTGAATAAGGGTGGTGAAAGCAGGCATCCTTGTCTTGTTCCTGATCTTAGTGGGAAAGATTTTAGTTTTTTCCCATTGAGTATGATTTTGGCTGTAGGTCTTTTGTATATGGCCTTTATTATGTTGAGGAATTCTCCCTCTATTCCCCCTTTGCTCAGTGTTTTTATCATAAATTGGTGCTTTACCTTATCAAATGCCTTTTCCACATCTATTGATATGATCATGTGATTTTTGTCTTTTTATTTGTTTAGGTGATATATTACATTTCTTGATTTGTGAGCATTGTATCATCCTTTCATACGTGAGATGAATCCCATTTGATCATGGTGTATGATCTTTTTAACATATTGCTGGATGCAGTTTACCAATATTTTGTTGAGTACTTTAGTGTCTATGCTCATCAGAGATATTGGCATGAAATTTTCTTTCTTTGTTATGTCTTTATTTAGTTTTGGATTAGGATGATGCTGGCTTCATAAAAAGAGTTCGAGAGTCCTTCATCTTATTGAATTGTTTTCAAATAATCTGTGAAGGATAGGGTTTAGCTCTTCCTTAAATGCATTGTAAAATTCTCCTTGTGAAATTATCTGGTCCAGAGCTTTAGTGCTTTGGGAGATTTTTTTATTACTGTGTCATATTATCAGCTACTATTGATCTGTTCATGCTTCTTTCTTATTCTTCAATCAGTTTTGGAAGATTATATTTTTCTAGAAATTTGTCCATTTTACCTAGGTTTTCAGATTTCTTGGTATGTAGTTTCTCATAGTAATTTCTTACAATCCTTTGTATTTCTGAGGTATCAGTTGTAATCTCTCCTCTTTCATTTCTGATTGTGTTTATTTGGGCCCTCTCTCTTTTTTTCTTGATGAGCCTGCTTAAAGGATTATCTATTCTTTTTATCTTTTCAAAGAACCAGCTCCTGGATTCATTGATCCTTAGAATTGTGCTTTTAGTCTGTATGTCATTTAATTCTTCTCTGATCTTGGTTATTTCCTTCATTCTACTTGCTCTGGGCTGTCTTTGTTGTTTTTCTTTGAGTTCCTGTAGGTGTAGGGTTAGGTTGTTTATTTGAAATGTTTCCATCTTTTTTAGGAAGGCCTGTATTGCTATGAAGTTCCCTCTCAGAACTGCCTTTGCTGTGTTCCGTAAATTTTGAGTTGTTGTGAGTTCATTTTCATTTGTTTCCAGAAACTTTTTTATTTCTTCCTTGACCTCATTCTTTTTTTTAATTTATTATTTTTTTATTTTAATTGTTTTTCAGTACAGTTTTCTGTCTTTTACTCCCATTCCAGACCACCCCCCAGTGCTCCCCACCTCCCTCCCCTTTCCACCCCCCTTAGTTTTTGTCCATGTGTCCTTTATACTTGTTCCTGTAATCCCTTCCCTTTTTCCCTGAAATTCCCTCCCCTCTCCCCTCTGGATACTGTCATCCTCTTTTCTATTTCAATTTCTTTGACTATATTTTGCTTGCTTGTTTGTTTAGTTGCTTAGGTTCCTGTTAAAGGTTAGATCATATGGAATTTGTCCTTTACTGCCTGGCTTATTTCACTTAGCATAATGCTTTCTAGTTCCTTCCATGCTGTTGCATAGGGTAGGAGCTCTTTTTTTCTTTCTGCCACATAGAATT
>PVKM010031981.1:0-16500 GCA_004027735.1 Carollia perspicillata | reverse complement strand
CCAGGTCTGACTTTTCATCATGAAGAGGACAAAAAGGCTAATAATTAATCCATTTTTAAGGGTTTCAGTTATTCCTGGTTCATACATCATTCTAAATAGGGCAAGTTAATATACATACACAAATAGACTTATTCCTTACACCAGAGAACAAAGAGCAAGAGAAAAGTTGAGAAGGGCATTCATCTGTCCAGTTTCATTTTCTCTCTGGGAAATAAGCAGGTACAGGAGGCAGAAGGGCTGATGCTGACAAACTGAAATTCTTTTGAGCATCCAAGGGTAACCCCCACATAATGGTTCAGTGACATGCAAAGTAGGAGGTTTTCAATTTAGAAAACAAGAGTTAGCCAGAGAATAGGCAATATTGTTGAAGAGAAAATGAAAGAAGATGCTTTCTTTATACAGAGATACAGTAGACAAAATGAGGATAAAGTTAAAGAAAGAAATTGTATCAGGTACGTAAGTTAAGATGGTTAACAAACAAAATCAGACCCTGTTGAAAATAAAAGCTAAAATTGGAAGAGTATCTTAACGGTTGCCAGGGCATTTGAACAAATGTTTAAAAAAAAGAATTAAAGAAACTGGTAATTGACAATATGTTGTTTCTTCCTATTAAAAAAAATCAGCAAGCATGAAAAAAAATCAGCTTCATATACCTGTTAGCCTTAGAGCTCTCAAATTGAAACATTTTTTAAAGGAGGAGGAGGTGAAAGAAGGGGAGGAAATTGAAAATTAGGAAATGCCAAAGAAATGGTATAGTTTCTTTGACATTCAAATGTATCCAGATAGCACAGATTTTGAAAGATTGCCTAGATTCGTTTCTGAAATCTGATATTTCAGATTAAGACTCTGCTTCTTTTGCCACCTTTACTGTCGTCACTCCTCACCTCCACACTTCCAACACACACGCACAAATGCAGATTAATATCATTTGAAAAAAAAGTTACTTTAGACTCATACTTATCTAATTTAGAAGAGAAAAATAAGCAAGATATTATTATCTGTGAACAGAAAGGGAGATGAATCACCTACACCATGACTGTACATCTTTGTGCTTTTCTGAACCATGAGATATCATACACATAAGCACACTCTTGGAAAAAACTTCCTTTTCTCTCCCTTCCTCCTCTGCTCTGTTCCTCCTCTTTCAACCTTCTACAAGTCTTTCCATTTATATATGGCATTGGCCAAAGCTAATATTTTATACAAAATTAAGTAAGAATAAGGGAAATCAAACTTTGCCCAATGTATTTCCAGAAAATGTATAATTTTATTTTAAATTAAGTGTATTCATATTGAGGTTCTTGACATAGACATTGATATAGACATCATTCAGAAATTATTGTTAGAGCTACCTTTCAATTCCTGTAGCGAACTCACAGCTCACATATTCTGGCTCACGTTATAGAGCCCACAGGCGTTCTCTCATTAACGGTTGTGTTCACAGTGATGGGGCACAGAAAGCTCTGTCAGCACTTTTGAACATGAATTTTTTGTCACCAGGATTTGATTGCCCACTGAGGTAGAATTCAATACTTCTACAATTCAGGATGTCAACTGGAGAATGTCATGCTGGCATGAACCTCAGCATACAGAGGTTATGCTGTCTCTAATGATGGCCTTGCAGGCATGAACAGGGAAGATTCCGAGAGAAGGGGCCTTTTTGGTCCCATGGCAAAAGTGTTTTAGAATTGCTGCAGAAATTACTGAAAATATTAGCAAGGGGTACACTGTTGGACCAGTGAGGATATCAAATACTAGGAGTAGGTACAAGCCCTCAAATTGAACAGGAGCCAGACACACAGCAATGAGTTTGCCAGCAGACCCATTCTGTGTGGAAGAAGACAAATTAAAATCTCTTCTCAGCTTGCAGAATGTGGAACAGCACCCAGGATCCTGGAGCTACCTGGACCCGCATAAGGTGGCACATCTGCTGTCATGATGAAACTGTGCAAGAGTATGTGGGTAAAACATCTGTACTGCAGATGTTAGTTAGTTTCCATTAGCCCACCTCTTCTTCTCATGAACATTATAAATTACTACGCACTAAACCTTACTGTAAAAGAAGTCCTTTTTGGACTGTCCTGGTCATCAGTGAATGGACCAAGACTAGGTACTTGAAAAGACAACTAAAAGTTGTCTTTTCAGAGTCTTGTGGTATCTTCCTTTCAGAGACATGTTAAGCCAATTGGTTTCATCTCTTTCTTTCTACAACTTACATTAAGGAACGAGAGAAAATTAGTTATCAGTAAGAAGTGAGGATGGCAGGAGACTTGAAGAAAAGGAAATTCATAAGGTAAGGGGGTAGGTTGCCTCAAGAATATGAAAACAAACCAAGGACACATCATCAGAAAGCATAGACTTGAACACTGAAATCAACAGGATTGTGCCCCCCTCCCAATTCAGTTAGAAACTCCTAAGCCCCAATGTGATTGTACTTGAAGACAGGGCCTAGAAAGATGTTATTAAGGTTAAATGAGGTCACATGGGTGGGGCCCTAATCCAGTATGACTAGTGCCCTTCTAAGGAGAGGAAGAGAGGCTGAGGATGCATGCACACAGAAAAGATTCCCTGTGAGGGCACAGCCAGATGACCATTTGCAAGCCAAGGAGAGAGGTCTCAGGAGGAACCAAATCTGCAGCACTTTACCCTTGGACTTCCAGCCAGAAGAACTAGAAGAAATCAATTTCTTTTGTTCGAGCCATCTAGTCTGTGCTTCTTTGTTACAGCAGCACTAAAAAGAACCCTGACTAATACAGATCCTAAAAGTGGGCACCAATCAATTCATATTTGCACATGGATTACCTGATGATTTGGTGTCCTGCCATTAACTAACAGGATGATTTAAGGAAAGTTATTTAATCTATAGGTAACAGCTTTGATATGTGGATGATGGAAGAACTTGATCTCTAAGATGTTCACAAATTTAAATTTAATGGGAAAGTCACATCCCTAATTATGCCATCCCACCTAGTTTTCCCATTCTCTTGACCAATGCATTTAATGGACTAAATTGTTCACTGTAGAGCAAATATCTAGTTACATCATTTTTTCTTGACTGATACATGCGTATGTTAGCTCAACCAACTGAACTATAAGAGTCTTCAGGGAAAATTCCAGATCAGACATTTATCTAGTCTTCTAAGAAATATTTATTAAACACCTCTATTGATCCTGAGAACAAAATTAAAAAGAGGATGCACGTGAGACCTTCCCTCATAGGAGACTAACAAGCAAAATTATGCAATATATTAATTCACAAATATATATTCTCAGCTGTTACAGTAATCTATTAATATTTGCTTAATTAAAAAAACAGTACAATGTTATCCTGAAATTCACAGGAAGGCAATTCCTTCCCTCAAAGATAAAATTAATTTAGGAGATGGACTGGTAATCTGAAGCATATACCAGAAGCACAATTTGCTCATGCATTTAAAATCGGTAGTGGAATTTCTGCTTAGGATCAGCCCTAGCGAGCATGATTTCATAATTGCCACAAGGCCATCTGCTCAAAAATCTTTAGCCTTTGCTTGCCACTAGTCATTCATTTAAGATAATTTGTCTGGCTTAATGGAACAAGAGGGATTTAAGGTCAGACATAGCTGTTATAGAGTTCATAAAGTACAGTTTGAATTTAAATTACTCAAACTTTCGAAGATTCAATTGATATCCACTACTGAATGATGGAGAAACACAATCTATCATGTAATTGTGAAAATTAGAGATGATATATAAAAACTCCAAGTAGACTATTTGACATATAGGTACACAAAGTGTTTATCATGATTATTTTGTTTCAAAGCAAAAATTATGAAATAATTTTGATGACTGATGGTGGCTTCCTGCAGCACTCAGGTTATGAGAATAACATGAGTACAGTTCGACTCAAGATCCATGATCGTGTCTGAGAGATTTAATTGTCATCCTCGTATTAAAAACCTCTATTTGAAAAAGGGAATGATAAATGGAGACAATCAAGTTCAGGTCCAATAACTCTCCTGCATCCATGAATCAGGCACTGAAGAAGTCCAAAAAACTGGCAACTCTTCTGCTAAATTCTAATGGATATATGTAGGAGGGGTGGGAGTTATTTTACAAAAATCTGGAACAGGGTACACCCCCCACAGGCAGAGCCAAACAACAACTACCTTTGGAGAGGAGATGCAAATCTTAAAGGAACGGGGGTTTTGCAAAACAAGGTGAAGTTTCAAAGGACTAGAGATGAACAGTCATTGGCAATTATGTTAAGTGCTTTTCACCGTGCTACCTGGGGCACGCTTAAAGTAGTTGGAATTATAGTTTCAGAAATATTATTCTCAATCACCGGGACAGCAAGCACCAAAGCTGGCAGCTGACATCAGAAGCCTAATTTACCCTCCCTTTGCTTTTCCTTCAGAATAAATATGTTTATTCCAAATGTTACCCAATCTTTTTGCCTGGCAGTCATAAGGGAGAAACATAAACAACACTGGTTCATGTAAATCACTACAATTACCTTGTCAGTTATATCATAAAAGGCAGTTCGGTCACATTTCCGCATTAAATGCAATTATATTTTATTACAAATAATACAATAAAACAGTGATTTTTCAACCTTTGCCACCTCATGGCACACATAAGCTAATTACTAAAATCCTGTAGCACACCAAAAAATATATTTTCACCAAAAGTATATTTTTTGCTGATCTGACAAGAATATGAATAATTTTGACTGCTTTACAATAATAATAATAATAATAATAATAATAATAATAATAATCACCTACCCTTTTTGCTCCAAAGTGACTTTATAAAAAGTCAGGTGCCTATACTTGTATGTAAGGATTTCTGGTACCAAAAATTAACCAGTCAAATGCAACCTCATTGTGCAAAGGGACTAATAAGATGCAGCTCTATTATTTGACCAATGTGTTTATGGTTCAAGGCAGAGCATTCACACTAAATGGCTATTGTTGGGTTGGCTGCTGTCATTTTTTTTAAATTTGACGATTTAAATGAAAAGAGGTCAGAGACCCTGAAAAAACAATCGATATGGTATGTTTTAAAAATTCTTGAGGCAAACCAGTTGAAAAGCATTGTAATAAAAGATAAATCTTATCAAAGTGTAGTTTCCTTTTGTTCTGCTGTGATGCAGGACAAAGCCTGAAGCAAAAAAAAAGTCCCAGGTATTTGAAATGAAAAATAAATCTAATATTCCTCAAATTTCTGTACATACAAAACACTTCCAAAAGTACCCATGGACCTTTTCTCTGAAGACTTTTTCTCTCAAGACTCTTAACCAATCCTCATTAAGGACCTGGATACTTCTCACTGCAAACACCACTTTTTACTACCCAGGCTATGAGCACTGAACTCAGATATGGTTACATCTGCCCTCAAATTGAATTATACTAGCCTTTCCTAACTTCCGGCAGACAAGTATAAAAGGTAGTCACATGCTGACTGGGAAGCTTAATAGGGTAAAATTTAGGGGTTAAACTATATTTACACACTTAATATAGGACTTTCTCTCTGTCCTCTCTCTTTCTCTCCTTACTGAGCCATAACTGACATATACCATTATATTTGTTTCAGTTACACAACATGATTTGTTATTGGTATATATTGCTTAGTGATCATCATGGTAAGTATCGTTAACATCTGCCACCATACATAATTACAAAATCTTTCTTTTCTTGTTATGAGAACTTGTAAAATCTATTATCCTAGTAACTTTCAAATACACAATACAATATCAACTGTCTCACCATGCTACACATTACTTTCCCATGACATTTATTTCATAACTGGAAGTTTGTTCCTTTTGAGCCTCTTCACTGGTTTTGCCCCCTTTCCCACCCCCTGCCTCTCACAACAACCAATCTGTTCTCTGTATCTATGAGCTCTGGGTTTTTGTTTGCTTGGTTTTCTTTAATATTCCACATGTAAATCAGATCATATGACATTATCTTTCTCTGTCTGACTTATTTCACTTAGCATACTGCCCTTGGCATCCATCCATGTTTTAACAAATACAAACTTTATTTGTTATGGCTAGATAATATTTCACTATACATTATTACTTATATGTATATATGTATGTGTATGTGTATATATATGTATATGAAATGATTGAGATAATGAAGGGGGAAAGGTACGAATGACCTAATATTTACTGAACAGCAGACACAAGTCAGACCATTAGTAGAATTTGAAACAGAGTATATGCCTTCTAAATCATTGGAAAAGTTGAAAACCAACTAAACACACACCGAGATACATATATGTCACACACTTTCTTTATCCATTCATCCATTGACACTTAGGTTGTTTCCATGGCTTGACTAATGTGGCTAATGCTGCAGTGAACATGGGGGCATATATATATATATATATATATTTTTTTTTTTAGTTAGTACTTTTGTTTTCTTCAGCTAGGTACCCAGAAGTAGATTTGCTGTACCATGTGATAGTTCTATTTTTAGTTTTCGAGGAATCCCCATACTCTTTTCCACAGTGGCAGCACCAATTTATATTCCTGTCAATAGTGCAGGATGGTTCTCTATTTTCCATATCCTTTTCAACACTTGTTATTTCTTGTATTTTTAATAATAGACTTCTAATAGGTTTGTGATGACATTTTATTGTGGTTTTGATTTACATTTCCCTGTGAGTAGCAATACTTACCAACTTTCCACATACTTGTTGGCTGTCTTATATCATCTTTGGAAAAATGTCTATTTGGCTCCTCTGCCTATTTTAAATTTTACATTAAATTTTCTTTTCCTATCTTTAGTTATTGAGTTCTGTAAGTTCTTTATATATTTCTGTCATTACCCCTCACTAGATATATGACATACAAATATTTTCTTCCACTCATTAGGTTGCCTTTCCATTCTGTTAAGGATTTCCTTTGCTGTGCAGAAGTTTTGCAGCTTGATGTAGTTCTGCTTGTTTATTTTGCTTTCGAAGTAAATCCAAAAAATCATTGCCAAGACCAATGTCAGCACAGGATCCTCTCTGGATATACGACTAGTACCTATTCAAAGTTGTCACTGCTACAAAGTTGTCAGGTTATCCAGTTAATTACAGAAGATTTCTTGTAAACATATTTATCACTTATCCATCTACCTCCAAAACTTCACTGGAGTAAGAATTAAAGAATACAAACAGTTTTTAATCTATGAGATCAAAAAACATGATTAGACAACACTAAGAGATTTGAATTAACTTTCAGAATACAGTAATAAGATGACAAGGGAAACTAATGAAGTAAAGAAAGCTTCAAATAAAAAGATGCAGAATGAATTCCATGAGACTTTCATCAAGAGGGTCAGCACATTGACATATTACTTATTGTGGGAAGCTGGGTGACTGACTCCTCAGGCCAGGGGAGATTGGCATCCTGAAAGGTTCATCTGCCAGGTCTCCTCCCCTCCTGCAGAGGACTCTTCCGTATTTCCTATATTCACCCCTCTCTCAGCCAGGAGACTGAATGGGTTCCTCTACTATCTGATCTCCCTGCAATGAAGTACATCAGGAACCAGGCCCAGCCTATGGACCTTCCATGTGGCATTTTAGGGACTCAGGTCCAACCAGGGATCTGTGGGTATCTAAGAAAGTTAGCAAAGTAAAAGGCAAAACAGAGCTAAAACGTATATTGTTGAGCAAAATTAAGGAGGCAATAAAGACAATGCAGTATGCTAAAACAGATGGAGTAGGGGAAGATAAGAAAAATTTTATTAAGGGCACAAAAAAGTCCAATTAAAATTTTTAAAGAGGTTAATAAAAGATTAAGGAGATTTTGTGTCTATAAATCAAGTCTAGGATGCTGGGAAAAATAAAGAGAATAATAAATAGATACTGTATTAGCATCTAAATTATATAACATACTTTACTACTTTATAGATACTTAAATATAAAATGTATATGTTAATTTATATATTTATATTCATTTATTTATATATAAACTCGTATGCATTCATATCAATTCATATATTTATATATAGATAAATGCATATAAATACATAAATATATATGTGTATAAGTAATATGTATATTCACACACAATTAGCAGCATAGTTCCATTCTGACCAAGAAAGAATAATGGGGATCAGTAGTACACCTTCCCATTTGAAAAAATGGTTTGCGAGAATCTAGAGATTAGGCATCAAGGGATAATAATCCCTGAGCGATGGTAACAAATGAGGAGAACCTATAATTCTGTCAGTTTATGGGCATGAGAGAGTTTCTAAGACATGTTGCACCAAGAGAATACAATCAGAAGTGTTTTCTGGGAAGTGCAAAGGGTGTGACATAATATTGCTGTTGTTTTCTAAAGTCATTTGTCACGATAGCACTATTTTTAAAACCATGAATATATATTACTTTAATGTTATAAAAGTCTTTAGTGAGAAATCAGCAACTGTTGTCTGAGCAGTACCTCCTAATTAGTACAGCCCTGCATAAGCTTCTACTCACATGCTGAATCATTTATTTTCATGCCTTATGGTCAAAAGGAAAATAACTGAATAATATATTTTAATAGAAACCTGTATTTCATTACCTTTGCATAACAATTTTTCAAAAATAAAATAAAATTAATATTTACTGTGTTGGGCAATTATTTCAATTTTACTGATAATAAAGAATAAAAAACTGGTGTCGACATATTACAGCTTATTTGTGGGTGGTAGTGGAAGCAAGTAAACATACAATTAGAACTCACTGTGATTATGCTCAAGGAAATGGGGAAAGTGGCTGGGTTTAATTATGAAAATGATCAAAACAGGAATAGTTTCCAAGTTTATAAAAAACTTTCTTGGATGGACAATATAAACAAGATAATTAAGGGGAAAATGTGTGAATGATCTAATACTTACTGAATAGCAGGCACAGGCCAGGCCGTCAGTAGAATTTGAAACAGAATATATATATATATATATATATGTATATGTATATTCCAAATCATTACAAATAGTTGAAAACAAACAAACTGAACTTTAATATATCAAAGATAGAAAGCAACATAAATGGTAAAAATCTTAAAATCCAGGCAGCATTAAAACAAAATTTAAAAGGGCAAGGCACGTTCATTCTGACAAATATAATTCAAATACTGTAAAGTCAGAATTCTGAGGAAGTCGCATTCACTGAAAAGCATCTAATTCCCTCTACCTGAAATTCCAAATGAAGTGAAATTCCACTTGAAGGCTAAAATTAAGGAAGGGTTTTGGAATAGACAAAGCCAGACTGAACAAAGACCTTTGGTGTTGTAGTGCAGGAAGAGAAAGGAAGGAGTTCTGGCTGGAATTTAGTAATATTCCCTGACTGGAACAGTAGACAGGGCAGTTTAAGACCCTTTTCCCATTCCTTGACCTCTAAGGTATCAGTGGCGTAGAGGCAATAGCTTAGGGCTAGTGCGTCCATCCCAAACAGTAAAACAAGTGGAGGTGGACTTTTTCATTGATTCTACTGGGCTTATCTCGATACAGTAAGGAACAGAAACATAAATAAATTAGACAAAACCACACAATTTGCTTTAAGTAGAAACCAAGCAAAATAATTTTTCATTAGTAAATGCAGTCAGAAGCATAGCCTACTGAACACTTATGAGAAAAAATGGCACCTAGAGAGACTGCCCGAAGACCCACTTTCCCAAGTCATCCCAAGACTCCAGGTCACTTAACTGGCAAAGGAACTGAGAGCAAGCAGTCAGCCACCGTGAGACGTGACGGTGGGTATAGTAGAGAAAATCCTCTCAAACTGCAGTAGATGAAACACTTGGATTATATAAGGCCTTTTTTTTTTCATTAAAACTGGAAATAATTTGTCTCAAAGGTTGCAGAAGAGTAAAACTTTGAACAAAGACATGCAACAATAAACAAAATATAGACAACACCTGCAATTTCCCCTTAAAAATAGTGTTCTCAAAAACTGTTCAGTTACAACACATTAAAATGAGAACAAAGCCAGGTAAATTTGAAGATATAATTAGAGTCACTAATAATTACTGGTAGACATTTAAAATGCTTTCTGAAGAAATAAAGAACAGAATCAACTTATGAAAACCGAACCGATGATAAAGGATACATCTTAAGCAACACTTCTGGAATGTAGGGAAAAAAGACAAAAATGATGATGATGAAAAGAGAGAAGATAAATTTTGAAGGTGTACATCCCTGAGTTTATACAGTGAATTGTCATGGTTGAACAGAAGCAAGAATAAAAAACCAGAAATAAAATAAAAGCTTTGCTACACTAAATTCCCCCAGCTGAAGAGATACACTGCAGTTCCAAAGGGCTCCCCACACACCAGGCAGACACAATGGAAAGACATTAACTGCTAGAAATTTGAATTTCATTGTGAATGACAGAATCCACAAGAATTCAGGCAGAAAAGGGCAGTTTACCCAGCATGAGGAAAACTTTGGCCTGAATTTCGATGCCTCTTTCTTAGTACTGAATTAGATTCGATTATGGAGAAGTTGCAATATTTAAGGAAATTCATTCCTGTTTCATGTATTCTGTAGTCAAAGTTTTTACTCACATGTGAAGGTATCAAGAAAATGTATTCCATCAGATAGAGCTGTGTATTGTCTGCAAAAATTTTATGAAGCTATACACTTTCCAACTCAAAATATATATAACTAAAAAAGTGTAAAACTTGTAGAAAATATTTAATTGGAGGCACCATTTTATTTTTTAATAAAATTAAGTCTAAACAATAATAGACTAGAAAAATATCAATAACATAACCCTAAATAGTAATACACTAAAAAATCAGATTCTAATATTTTTTAAATGTAGAATTTTTAACAGGCACAATTTGAAAAAATAATAATTTTTTCTTTTTCAAATGTTCTACAAAGATCATATGTTCTTTAAAATTTAGAAACTATATATATGTATTTTTTAAAAAAATTTAGGCCATGTGCAAATATAGCTGCATAAATAAAGTCCCTGCTAGGTAGCCTGCTTAAACTTGCTGAGGGTGTGCAGTCTGTAACAACCCCTGGATCAGCAGGTCCCGAGTCTACACTCATGCAGTACCTGCCGCATCTATCAGCGGGTCATTCACACTGATGTGTCTCACTCATGTCTTCCAAAGGAGAATAAGCGTGGCCTCTATTCTAACACACAGCCCTTCTCAAACAATTTGAACATTGGGCTCTCAGTAGCAACACTGGGCTGGCTTCAAAATTTTGGTTTGCTTTTTCAGGTTTCTCCGCTTAGGTCAGTCTGTTTTTTGTTTGCTTTTCTTTCTGTCCTTCCTCTTCTCTGCCCTCTCCTCATCTCTCCTCCCCTCCTTCTTTCTTCTAGATTCATGAAGTTCTAAGATGAAAGGGTATTGCCAGAGGAATACTCTGCTCCACTAAGAAAGGAGGCCACCGGGCTTAACTATTAGTTTCCGGTAATATCAGAGCTCTTCCTAATACAAAGAAGATTGCTTCTTCACTGGCTCATTAGTGTCTTTAAAACAATTCTCATTTATCACATGATTTTTATTAGTGCGTAAGGGTTCCAGTAAAATAGTACCATCTATGAGGGCAAATTGGGAAACGCTAGTTAAAAATAACAATTCCATGTACTGGAGATGTGTGAGTATTGCATGATTCTTCTATTTTTGAGATGGTATATAGCATAAACAGTTGTACAAGTATAATGCATTATTAAAGCAACTATATATTGTCATTTTTATTTTAATTTCAATAAGTAGGTTACAGAAGCAACATAAACATGGATTTTAAATTTTGAAATGTTACTTTAAAGCTCACCTTCAAGGGTCAGACTCCAAGCTATGTCGAAGTTGTTTGTAACTGTGGTACCAAGGGGATGCACAAGTAAAGAATTAAGTGCATGCTATGAATCAAAATAAATCCTCTTCTCTGAGTGGAAAGTGATTAATGCATCTAAGTTAACCATCTGAACAATACTTATTAACACAAGTTTCCACTGTAATAATGAGCTCTTGACTTCCTTTCAAGGAGTCCTATAAACCTCTGTGTCTACATTAATGATCAAAGTCCTTCCTTGGTAAAAAGTTTTGAAATGAAGCAAGAGGCAAAACCTTGATAATTTTGTAAGTGCCACCATACACTTCTCCCGAAAACCCATTTCTTCATCTCAGGTTAGGCTTCTTTCCCCCATACTTCCGCGTCACCTGATATGCATCCTATCCGTGTTCTCACCAACCTCCATTTCATCTCTGCAAACAGTACCCAATGGGCAGGGTCAGAGAGTGTTATTGATTGATCGTAACTACAGGCTCTGGGTTCAATGTCCATTTTTTGCTCCCTGTAGAACCCATGGTTTTGGACAAAGTGTGGTACAATCCACTAGATTTCAAAGAAAGCCAACAATACCAGTCTCAATGAAAACCAAGAAATACCTGGGTTATTTTTATTACTACATTATAAAAGAAAATTCCAAATGTTTTTGTTTGTCTCTGATGCCTCTCCCTACCCCACCCTTTAGCCTTTACTTCATTCCTCTCACAAGCACTGATAAATAGAAGAAAAACATGCTACCTGTCCTAAGGGATGGATAAGGAAGAGCAGGCCATCTTCCAGTAGGAGAGTGAGTAAGGGAAGAAGTGATACTGAGATGTTTTCATCATGGGAGTAGGTAGAGACGAATTATTGACTCTACAAAAAGCTTGACAGGAAGATCTCATTTCCACATGAACTCTATCCCAAGAATAACACATGAAGAAGTATTCTGAAGTCTGGCTTTGACTTGGACAAAAGAGGGGCATGATCATTTGGAACACGGATGTTTGCTTTTCCTGATCTATAGCATCAATACTACATGGCACTTGCCAGATACCCAATACATATCTGCCGTTTACTCACCATTATTGGATTCATATTTTTGATGATCGAAAAAGGCTAACCTCAATAGATTTGCATATTTATTGTCAACCCATATATCACCATACTTAATATAGCAACCATACAAAATAGCTATTATTTTACAGATACAATAGTCAAGTTTTAGAAAATTTTTGAAGCTGTCAGATAACACAGCTAGTGGGTAATAGATCATGGATTTGTATGCAACTCTCTTCTCATACTACTTCCTTATACTAGATACTGTGAAATGTTATTAAAATACTTCCACAGCATTAACATGGGCAGCCCATTTATTTCAATACTGGGTCTGCTCTAGGAGTTTACTCCAAGGATAAGGATGGCTATACCTTTTCTTGAAGTTGTTTTGCTTGCTTTGAAATTTTTAAGTGATTCCTTGACCACAATAGTATTTTTATGACTAAAGCTATGACAGTCAGTTATTTATTTAATTAAAAATAAGTGGCTGAGGGGTAGCTCTATGTTAAAACCTCATGAGTACTGATGGAAAAGAACATAAATTTTAGCAAAGCTTCCTCAGCAAATGTCAAATTTTATAAACTGTGTACCTTCTATGTTTAGCATGGTGTCTGAGATATAGTAGACATTCAATAAGTATCTGCAGAAATGCACAGCCCTGGGGCTTAGGATAAGCCACATCATAATTTCTGGTGTCCTCTCATTTCCTATCCTAGTACCCATATCCCAGTACACGGAAACCTCACACTCAGTGTTCATGTCCAGGGGAAATAACATAACAAACATGAAGTCCAGACTTGAAAGAGTGGGATGAAGGTTGTGTGCATAATGGGGATTGGGCATTCTGGGGGAAGGCTGTTTAGAATAGCAAAAGGTTGGAAAATAATATTTCTGAGAAGGTAAGAACACTTCATCGAGTGTGATCACCCTATAAAAAGTGAGATATAAGCTGTAACAAAAGTTCTGAAATATTCTTTGTTGGTATCTTTGTTGTACCTTGTAATGGACTGAATTTCATAAGGGCCCTAACTTTCTTCTTTGTATGACACATAAAGGTCACATCCTGAAGTGTTTGTGCTGCCTATTTATCAACAGACTATTTTTCCTAATCTATTTTTTCAGAAACAAACGACTCTTCTGAAACATAATGGATCTCCTGGGGTACATCCATGAAATTCATTCCCAGGTTTGTCACATATGAACAATGTGACTGGGTGCAATTTTCTTCTCAGTCTGTTTCCTTTATTGGTAAAACAGATTTTTTGCCTCAAAGTGTTAATATACCACCTATGCAATAGATATCACATTGACAGAACTACTCCCATCTGCTCCTTTCGACCACCTTGATAAACCTTTTGTACTCTCGGAGAGAACAAGTTTTACAGCTTACTGCGGGTTTAAATTCCAGCTCTGCTAAACATTCATCTCCTGTTACTGTGGAAACTATTTGCCACATTGTACCCCGATTTCCTTGTTGGTAAAGCAGATCTGAGAACACCTTCTTTGTTTTTTTGTTTTTTGTTTTTTTTTTTTTTGAAAGAGAGAGAATTAGAGGAATCAGTGCACGTCAAGCACACAGTGATAAATGGCATGCACTGACCGCGTAACAAATCCCCCACGGATTTAAGACAGGTATTTTTAAAAGCGTTCAATAGCAACTTTTCATTGACTGAGAAGTTGGAGAAAAGATTTAAATCTGACAAAAAATTCTTGACACAAATAAAATTCCCATAGATTAAATTTTATAGCTGTTGAGTACCATTCATATCAAGGATTTTTATCTCGGTAGAAGGAAGGAATATCAGGTAAATTTCAAAGAAACCCTTGATTGTTACGTTTCTAGTTGGCCACAGAAGGTATTTTCAAGACTCTGTTTGAAGTAGACAAAGGTACAGTATCTCCCCATCTCTTTTTTACTCTTTAATATTGAATCATGCTACTCTTAAAGACAATGGGGTACTCGAGGACCATGCAGGTCTCAGATTGTATGAGGAAAAAGTATGTCCTGAACATTATATATAGATAGAACATCCTTGTGTATTATTAACTGTCCAAACATATCATCAATAAGCATTTTAGAGCATATATTGATAAAAATGAGTTTAGTATGGACTACATATGAGTGTAACTGCTATTCATGATTTGAATTCCAAAGTGCTATTTTCTAAATGGGCATAAGTGCCTCTGAGTGGGTGAGTTCTTCACATCGGGTAAGATATATGACTAATTGCAAGCTGTTCAATGTGGTGGGACCCACCAACTCTCTCATCTTGGAGCAGTGTGGGAGACAGGGAGAAGCATCATTCAAAATACAGTGGCTAGTGAAGGCATTATGTCAGAAACAGTATGCTAAAAGCCAGTATTTTCCTCAGTGAGGAAATCTGAATTTACTACTTCACCCACAATTTTTGTCTACTGTCAGTGAATGACACCTTAAATCTTTTTATTTCATATTAAAACAGACATAAGTACAATGAAGAGAAAGATGTAATTCGGACCCTAGCTGAATAATTTTTTTTCAGTTGCCGTTTTCCACACTTACAGTCCATGCATAATACTTCTCTTTAATTTTTATAGGCATAATAACAGATCATAAATAATCAGAAATCACTAATGTTATATCAGAAATAAGTGTGAATTGAGAGGTTAACAATATATGGGGATTGTTTTTAGATAATATTGTTTTATAAATTTAAACCCTTGATACATTGAAATTCATAGATATGATTCAAAAGAAATCAGCCTAAGTACTGAATTATAAGAAAAATGAGTTAAATTGAACTTTTCCTGATCAAAGTTTTGTAGAAGTATTTACAGTGTAAGCATATATCATAGTGGAATGTCTTAAAACTTTTGAAGGTCAGGAAAATAGCAACAAAGGGGGAGAGAGGTAGATCGGTAAATATCTTTCTTTAAGTACACACTATAAAAAGCCATCCTCAATACAACCCTTTTGGCCCTGACTTATACGGAATAAAAAGAAAAACTTACAGAAGTAAAGACTGTGGCAAAGGTCATACAATTGTATAATACACAGCAAATCACAGAGAAGAATCATTTGAATCCAAGTTGCTTGACTCCTGCGCTCAAGGTCTTGACCAGGTCTGTCTCTCTTATTTCAAGTCTGAGGCCATCTTGTGTTTATACGACCAGTCTGTTCTCAAGGTTGTTTTAGACAGGTAGACTGAAATATTCTTGAGTACCACTAGCTGCAACGATACCATTATGTCCGTGAGACCCACCACTTAGCAGCTAAAATATGTTTCTTATGTCTTTTGAATAGGCCTAAATTTGAGCCAATGTTAGTAAATTAAACTCACTTTACCTAAACAGAAAAAGAAGCTAAATCTTTGCCATCAGCTAAACTTTGGATATTTTAAAAAATTCATTGGGCAATATTGGTGTAACCAAGCAGACAAGTAAGGATTATGTAGGTTAAAAAGCAAAAACCTCATGCTGAGTAATGGACAAACTTTAATCTTATTGATTTGGATTTGGGGCAGATAAAGAGTATTGGTGTTTTATTAAAACACTAGTTATCAAGTACTGAACTGAATAACAGTCTCTGTAGGCGTTCCTTACCTTACCCAATTGCTTACTCATAACGTTACTACCTGGCAGACAGGCAGCTCTGCTACTCCTAGTAGTGGCCCTGAGCCCTTGCTCACCTTTTCTGTCCTTCAGCTTCCTC
>PVKM010031980.1:0-16595 GCA_004027735.1 Carollia perspicillata | reverse complement strand
GAAAAATTCTCAAGAGAAATGCAAATTAAAACCACAAGGAGATGTCACTTCACCCTGGTCAGAATGGCTGTCATCAATAAATCAACAAGCAACAAGTGTTGGAGAGGACACGGAGAAAAGGGAACCCTTGTGCACTGTTGGTGGGAATGCAGATTCGTGCCGCCACTGTGGAAAATAGCATGGAGGGACCTCAAAAATTGGAAATGGAACTGCTTTATTACCCAGCAATCCCACTTCTGGGTATATATTTGAAGAAACCCAAAACACCAATTCAAAAGAATATATGCCCCTACTTTCACTGCAGCGTTATTTATAATCGCCAAGGTACGGAAGCAACTCCACTTCCATTCTCCAAGCCCATCACTTACACACAGGAGATGTGTGATATGTACATATATATCTCACATAATATATTTTATGTATATTCATATAATGCAGTATTACCCAGCCATAAAAAGAATGAAATGTTACCATTTGTGACAGCATGAATGAACCTGGAGGGTGTTATGCTAAGTAAAATAAGCCAGTCAGGAAAAGACAAACACCATATGATTTCACTTATATGTGGAATCTAAAGAAGAAAATAAACCAATGAACAGAACTGAGACTCAGACACAGAGAGCAGACTGGTGGTTGCTGGAGGGGAGGCGGTTTGGGGGACGGAGTGAAAGACGCGAAGGGACTGAGAAGTAGCAATCAGTACTTAGAAAAGAGTCACAGGAAGGTGAAGTGCAGCGCAGGGCATACAGCAAGGAACATGGTAACAGCTACGTATGGTGTCGGGTGGGCACTCAGTAAAGCATGTGATTGTCTCACCTCTACGCTGTACACCTGAAACTAACACAAAATAACATTGAATATAAACTGTAATTAAAAATAAGACTTTAAGTTCTTTTAGAAAGAAATTAACTGAGAAAAAGAAACTCTTCAAGTCAGAGTCTAGTAGTTTTTAGCTGAGAATTGTGTAGTTTGGGGGGCCGTAGTACCTGGAACCTACCAGCAGCACACCTTGAATCTCTGAGATCACTGTTCCCAGAAAGACCTAGAAACAAGAATTCTCAGTTGCATCTTAAGCTTCCTGAGTTGACATTCCCACCTTCTCAACAGTTACACGTTTGTGCATTGCTGTAGCTTATTCCTCCCTTCCTCAGTCGTACTGCACACACTCGTCTCCTCTTAACCTGTGCTTCCCATTTCCTTCACTATTTCTTCCCTGACGTCTTTGAACCTTGACCGCTTCTGGGCTTCCCGCAGGAGAACCCACTTCCTGCATGTATCCACTGAAAAGTACTTCCTGAGTGCCTGTCCAGGTTACACTAGACCTACCTGCTCACTTGGCACCTGCTGGGCCCCTGGTCAGCCCCACGATGGCCCTGCAGTGTGGGTACTACGAACCCTGTTTCACAGGGTAGGGAACGGAAGCTCAGCTGGGTCCTTGCATGAAGAGTATAGAGCTAGCACATAGAAAAGCCTGGACTAGACTCCTAGAACTGGTAGAGCTTAGAGGTTAAGCGTCTGTTGGAGCCAGATAGTATGGATTTGAAGCCCAGCTCTGATCCTTAGTAGCTATGTGACCCTGACGAGTTGCCTAACTTTTCTGTGCCTCACTTTCCTCACTTTATGTAAAAACAGTAACAGAGTTGTTGTTGTTATTGTTATTATTATATTAGGGTACCTGATTCTCAAGACTATGCACCGTCCACTATATAATGTTTCCCGAACTTGCCTGTTTCAGGACAGGTTCCGGGGGAGACTCAGAGATGGGCACATGCCGGCGGGTGGTCTCTTGGAGCAGGTCCTTGGTGGGAGGGAGGGCAGCAAGACCAGGCAGAGGGAGAACTCGAGCTGCAATGCAGCTGCTACACCAGCCTCAGCCAATCACACCGAGAGCTCTGGAGCTGGGCTGCCCTTTCAGAATGGTGTCAGACTGGACGGAGGAGTTTGGGTCTTTCTGCAATCCTCCCTCCCAGCACCTTTCTCTGTGGAGGAGTCACTGGACACAGGCTGCCTTCAGGGCTAGTCTGGGCTGGGTAAGGCACTTTCCTCAGAGGAAAACATTCCCTGAGAAAAAAGTGGCTGTGAATGGTGAGCTCACAACACTTCCTGGCCTCTGGGAAAATGAGTGGCTCATCGCGGGGACAGTGAGTGAGGCACCAGAGCATGTGCTACCACCTGAAGGAGCAGAGGGTGAGGGACCCCCTCCCCAAGGCAGGACTTGTGCTAGTGCAGTCGCACCGACAGGGCCCGGGTGCTACTTCATGGGCAGCTTTCTGAGCCCCGCCTTAGAACAAGTGTCAAACATACCCTCTGGGCAAGGGGCCCAGGGTTCTGCAAGTTTAACAAGTACCCAAGGCGGTAGGCGTGCACCCTGAAGTTTGAGAACCAATGCCATAAAGCTTAAGAAATGCGCCTGCGGCAATCAGCTGCTTGTTTGATATTTCATTCAATTCTCATATTTCATCTTGAGAATTCACCCCAATTCTGCATCTTCTCCCATGATATATTCCTGTTTGTTTTAATACAAACATACCTGTCCGTCATATCTTCAGAAATACAGGTCATTATTATCTTTTCTGAGAACCTCGGCACCCCAGTTTGAGAAGCCCCGCTGCCTTTCTTTGAATCTTCACTACCTACTGGGGATAGGAATAAGAAGACGCAGCCTCCTCCCTCCAGGAGCTCAGAATCTAGCCAAGAAGTAATGCACAAGCCATCTTCCAGATCTGCAATCTTTCCCCTGGCTTCCTCTCTGCCTGCTGGATTCCCTTGCTTTCAAATTTGTTTTCTGGGAGTCGATAACCAATGCTCTTACAAAGTTTGAAAACTTGTTTCTCCGGGGACGGCTACCCTCCCCCCACCCCATCCTCAATCCATCTATTTCTGTCTGAGGGGAGCATATGACTGGTTTACTTTCTCCTCTGTCCATGTTCTCCACTTTCTGGATCACTAAATTGTTCTTGTCCAAATACAGCAATCTATTTCAGCTTAGATGTTTGGCTGTCTTGGAAATCCAAGAGCCCCTGTGGGTATGGAAGGCCCTGGAGAACTGGGTGATTTAGAATTCCTTCAAACCAGGACTCACATTTCTCAGGCCCATTTCCAGAGGGGCCTTCGCGGTTGGAATCTTAATTCAGAAAGTGCTTCCTAAGTCAAAGGACAAAGGAAAGAGTGGGAGGGCGTAAAACAGGACGAGTGATTTGGTGTTTGTGGTGAGTAGCTCTCTCTATGCAGGTGGGCTCTCTTCCAGGAAGCCCTACTAATAACACTACTCTCTTTGGTAAGAGCTTTCATTTTAAGAAATTCCCAAGTCCTTTATGGGGAGAAATCGTATCACTGACAATGAACTTGATCTCCTGAACAGAATCAACAGTTGTTAAATAGCTGCATTGCTCTAGTGAGAGAAAGGGGGGGTTAGGGCCTTGGAAAAATTTAGGGAGAGGAAGTAGACAGAACCCTACCTTCTTTATGGGAGGTAATCAGAATGTACTCAGGGTTCAGAGCAAGATTCCTGCCTCCTCCTCTGCATTCTGCAGTCAGGAGGGTAATCAGAGGAAGTGACGGGGAAGCCCAGAGAGTAACAAAGGGTCTAGCGCTGGCATCCACTGAGCACTGACATGCCAGCTCCTGCGCTCAGCCATTGACGAGCATTATGTAATGACTCTGTCTCCTTCTGGGTCAGGTGGCATCTAATATCACTCCCACTTTACATAAACCCCAGAGAAGCGAAGGGACCTGGGCAGGCTAACCCAGTATGCATGTGGGGCCCGGGTGGGTTCCTAAATCACTTTAAATCACTCCCTCTAAACCAGAAAGTCTCTGAAACTCTCCCTCACCTTGGCTGAAATGTTGAATTTGGAGCCACCTTGGCCTATAAATGGAATGGTTGTGCCTCTTTCAAACACCTAAAGAACAATTTCAGCTGGACGTACCACAAGCAAAACTTGACAGTTATTCCCCTTCAGGTAGGAAGGGGAGAGGACCCCACACTGGAGATCAGCAGTCTGTTCTTTTGGGGGTACTGGCCCTCCCTTAATCCCTTCCCACGGCTGCGATCTTCCTTCAGTGGCCCATTGAGCAGAGCAGAGCCATGTGCTGCCGGGCCCGGCTCTCAGAGGATGATGTATGGGCTTCATATCCCTCTACCGTCCCCAGGAAGGAGTGATTCTTCTTACTTAGAGCCCAGCCTGGCTCACTCCTGTCACACAGCCTCAGCAGACCCCCTTAAATGACAGTAATTCTCCCACTAGGAGGAAGCTGGGGTGGCAGGTATCAGAGAGAGATCCAGCACCCCTGGGAAGCCTTGGGGCTGGCCCCAACCAAGGACACTGCTGGATGTGGATGAAGGACAGCCAGCCAGAGAGACACAGGAGACAGATGCAAAAAGGGAGAAAGGCAGCGAGAAAGGGAGGAGACGGAGAAAGGAGACCCTGAGGCAGATAAAGGACAGTGATGCGGGCGATTACTTATGTGATGAAAGCTGCCCCTGCCGATACACTGTGGAGACTGTGAGCTTTGGCTCACTCTTGTTTCCTCAGCACCCAGCAGTGCCTGACACATTCGTAAGTACGTAGTGATGGAAATTAAAAATATGGAGGCGTAAGAGTACAGAGAACACAAATCCTGGCACACAAGAATTGCTCAGTATATCCTTGACTGACTGACTGCATACATACATACAGATAGGCAGTATTTGAAATAAAAGGACGGGAACCCAGTTTCCAGGACAAGTGCCCAGAAGAGAGCCACCAAAGGATGAAAGTGTTGAGGGCTGAGGGCTAAGGACTAAGGGCTGTGCCCAACCAGAGGGGCTCAGACCAAGGCCTGGGACTTCAAAGCCAGAATGGTGAATCAGAAAGGAAAGAAACCTTCTAATAGGCAGTGAGGAGCCAGTAACAGGCATTCAATCTCTGGAATAGAGTCAGGAGCTCATCACCACTTTCTCAGAAACTGGCATGAATTCAGGCAACCAAGGGACACTCAGTGGAAGTTTGCCGAATGAATGAATGAGAATAGGACTTGGGGAGAAGAAGGTCAGGATGAAGGGTTTAGGACTGCACCTGTGAAAGGACAGTGTGATTTGTGAGGTGGGTACAGAGGCTTCGTAAAGGGGCGCACTGGGCTGAGCACGTCCTGTCTAAAGACTTGGTGCTCCTGGCAAACATAAGAGGACGTTGTTTCTAGTTTCACTCTGGGGCAGCAGTTTTCATCAGGGGCAGTTTTGACCCTGGGTGAGGGGGACATTTGGCAATGTCTGGAGGCAGTTTTGACAGTTATGACTGAGGAGGGCTGCTTCTGGCATCTGGTGGGTAAGACCAGGGATTCTGGCAAACATCCTGCAAGGCATAGGACAGAACCCACAACGAAGAATTTCCTGGCCTGTAGCTCCGTGGGAACACCGCTGTCCCCCTGCTCCCCACCCTGATCCTGAATAATCTAAGGTCTCATTTCAGGTAGTTTAGTCACCACAGTTAAGACCACTACCATCAATAGAGATTTATTGAGCCATGACATGCAAAAACAGATACCTGTCATCTTGATTTTTTTCCCCTTTAAAACAGACAACAGTGGTGTGGGACTCACAGAAAACCGACGTGAACATGACTCATCATACAGACCAGATGGAAGCCTGAAGATCATACCAGTCAGCACCATTGTACCTACTGGGGAGCTTTATGCTGGCACCTTTATCCTTCTGGAACTCATCAGCCAAGACTTGAGGACAGGAGGGATTCATAACAACAACTGGTCTCACTGCCTTCTTCTACAAATGAAGACACCGAAGTCCCAAGAGGGAATGACAAAAGACTTGTCCAGGGTCACATGGCAAGTGAGTGGCAGAACCAGGCCAGGAACCCAGATCTCTAGATTGCCACCCTACAGTTCTTTCCATGAGAAAGAGCCTCTGGTCACACAAGTTTCTAAAAACTGCCTCCTGCAATATTGATAAGTATGCAATACATGTAAGTGACATTTTGAAAGCCTTTCAAATGCTCAGGTAATCAGGTCCAGCTCACCCGAGGCTAAAGGAGCAAGAGCCTAAGAGAAGGTTCTAATGGCAGCCCATGGCTTTGATGAGTAATTCACCTTCCACAAAAAGGATTGCTTCAAGATGTCCTTAAGCATTCATGAGGGTTTCCAAAGACCCAAAGAGCAAGATGACTTTATGAATAATTAGGATCTTTCCACCCTATTGTCTCAAGAAAAGGTGGTATTAGGAAATGAAAAGGTTAGCACCAAAACCAGGCAGTAATATTTCTTCTCCACACCCTAGGCTTTTGAGACTTATTTTGATGACAAAAAGCTGCTATTCATTTGTCCAGAAAGAACATGCCCGTGACTGGCTCATTTGGAGTGAAAATTAAGGTTCAGCCAGAAAGATGGGGTACTTTAACCAGCCGTGGAGCAGTACAGTTCCCTCTGCCCCTATCCTCCATCCACCTACTTGTCTCTGGAGACTCTGTCCCTGTGTCAGCCTTCAACTTTAGGGTCAAAGCATTTCTAACTCCCTCCTCAAGGAAGAATTAAACTTGCATCATTTGATGACCCACTAAGCCTTTAAAAATTTTTTTAAAATTTATTTTAGAGAGAGGAAGAAAGAGACAGAAAAGCATTGATTTGTTGTTCCACTTATCAATGCAAATATTGATTCTTTTTTTAAAGGATTTTATTTATGTATTTTCAGAGAAAGAGAGGTAGAGAAACATCAATATATGGTTGCCTCTTGTATATTCCCTGCTGGGGACCTGGCCCACAACCCAAGCATGTGCCCTGACTGGGAATTGAACCAGTGACCCTTTGGTTCACAGGCCGGTGTTCGATCCACTGAGCCCCATCAGCCAGGGTCTCTTTTTAACTTTATATTTATTGTTGATACTATTACAGATATCCCCATCCCCTCCCCTCCACTGTACCCAACTCCCCCCAGCCCTTGCTCAGCTTCCCTCTGGCCATCACCAGACACATTGATCCTTGCATCCCAGGACATCCCTGATATGTTAATGAACTCATTGGTCTCTTCCTTTAGACTGAGATCTGCCCCAAGTACCTGGCCCAGGGGTGGGCGTACAGCAGGTTCTCAATAAGTAGTAGTTAGTATGTTAAAGTAAAACAGAAGCAGTGCCCTAAGGGAGAAGGCACACACCACAGGCAGAATGGGGTGTGTGTGTGTGTTGGGGATGAAGCACTAAATACTGTTTTGATGTTCGGATTCTATCCAAGAGGGAAGGATGCTACAATTTCCAGATCCCCTACTATGCACGAGGCACTTAGGGGTGCAGGTTTAGTCCTCCTGACGAGCCCGCAAGCACGGCATTATTGTCCCCTGTTCACTGATGAGGAAATGCATGCTCCGAGAGGCAGGATGATACGGCACCAAAGCTAGGGCCGCGCTGCCTGGCATCACAGAGACGGCCCGCTTCCTGTACTTCAGTGAAACCCCGATGATGGCTGCTGGGGTCGGCAGAAATCTGCCACACTGGAGCTGCAGCTCGTGATGTTTTCATAGCTAATACGGACATTTGCTAAGAGCATTTGCTCGTGCTATCAGAGCACTGGAAGCTTACTCCCAAGTCTGAACAAACAAACAAACAAACAAACAAATAAACTGATTTGATCTGTAGACTTAAGATATATGAAGTTATTTATCTGAAAAGTCCTACGAAGGGACAAATAAACTACCTTCTGCTTAAACATTTAATAAGGCAACTTTCCTTTTTAAATCCCTTGAAATCGTATCTACCCCCAGAAATCTAGGGTTGTGCTATTACCATTAGCAATAGGAGGCACGTCGGCATAATGGAAACCACATAGGGTGCAGGGGGAGAAGAGCAGGGCACGGTCACGGGCCGCCACTTACTGGCAGTTTTCAGGGGTTTATTTTGGTCTGTAAAATGGGGTAATAACATCCGGCTCTATCAGGCCTGTTTTGAGGATACAGACTTGGAAAACAGGCTTGTGAATTGCAAAGCAACATAAAAGCATCAAATACAGTTGTTGGGGAAATTTTGGCATTTTATGCTCATGTGGGGGCTAAATTACCTCAAAGAAGCTTTAAGTATGTGTATTGGAAAAGTTAAAAATATAAACCACTACCCTGGATAGAGTACAATGGCAGAACTGCTTATGAATGTCAGTTTCTGCGTTCGGCACCTTTTCTTTCCCACTCCCTGTCAGGGCTGAGAGGGTCTCGTCGGCTGGAGCTGAGTTAGCGTAACCCAGATTCTATTCTTGGGCCTCAGGGAGGCGTGATCCTCGTTAGCCTCCTGCCCTCAGAGGCATGCACTGGAGCTCCTGCTCTTGTTGTGGGTATAATTAGGGACATTTTTAGCTCTCTAGAAGCTTCTTCAAAGAACAGGGTGTTCTCAAACATTTTAAATTGCCATGTAGAATATACTGTGGAAGTTTAATTTTTAAAAATTAAAAAATGAAATGTTGGGTCCTCATGGGGCCTGAAAAAGCATCTCAAAATGACTTTTTGGAACACTATTTCTGTGGGATATAATGGGCATTCCATGAAAAAGCTGCCTGTGGTCATCAGGCCTGTGGGATGTGTCTGGGCATGTGCCCGGCTGGCAGGGACAGCCCAGCTCTAACAGTGGACACAGCAGGCAGATGTTCCCACATGCATCTTGAACTCTCACTCCTCAGGGCATCTGGGGGACTAGTTATTTACAGAAGAAACTTTCAGAACCTCTGCTTGAAAACCTGTTTTCACGTTGTGCTTGGCGGAATCCCAATGGCTCCTGGAAGAGGTTTCAGGAGCTACAGAGGGCTGGAGCTAAGGCCTCTGCTCTAGTCTGAATGTTCGTGCCCCCTCAAATTTATATGTTGAAACCCTAAAGCCCAATGGGGAGGTATTAGGAGGTGTGGTCTTTGAAAGGTGCTTCTGTCATGAGGGTGGAGCTCTTATGAATGGCCTTGGTGTTTTTATTAAGGAGACCTGTGGGGACCCAAGGAGAAGGTGCTGGCTATGAGCCACAAAGAGGGCTCTCACCACAAAGCAACCATGCAGGGAACTTCATCTTAGACTTCCAGCCTCCAGGATTGTAAACAATGTATTTCTGTTGTTTATAAGCCGCCCAGTCTGTGGTATTCTGTTAGAGATGCCCAATGAACTAAGACAGTCCTCTCATTCCTTGCAGAGCAGCTCCCCTAAAACTTGGAAAATTATGAAGACATGAGGCCTTTTAGGTGGCCTTCACCTTAACTGTGAACCTGCAGACTCAATGTTGCCTCCACTGTTCTGAACCAAGGGGTCCAGAGCACAGTGACAAGATGAAGTCTGAATGCTAGCTCGCCCTTGTCTTGCTTGACCTTAGACAAGTACTTGACCTCTTCCAGCCTGTCTCCTCAGCTCAGCCTTGCAGACCACATGCTGGCACCTAGCTAGCACACAGCCGAAGCTCAAGAAGTGACATGTAGGACATCTAAAACCTTTTGTTGCTTTCCTCTTTTACATTAGAAAAATTTCTCAGCTATCAGTTAAAGGCCCTGGCATCCACATCTCTGGGTCACTCTACTGTGCTCATGTTAGCTTCGTGCCTCTTTATCTTGCTTTTATAATTCTTCCTTAAAATATTCTTGGTCGATTTTTCTTATTGTACAGTGACACACGTTCAAATGCTGAAGACTTAAAAAATTCAGACACACACAAAAAAAGCAAAACAACAACGAAAAAACCCTACCAACAATCCCCCCGCTACCCCGCACTGTGCTGCCTGTGCTCCTCTGCAATGGAAGCCCACCTCCGAAATGCCTGTGCAGCTTCCCGGGGCTGGTCTCTGCTGTGATGTCAGACCTGCACTCACCAAAATCACATAGCCTTCTTCCTTACATTGCGTTAGTTAACTTACATACCTTTTAACTCCAAAATAACACTAACGTATAGGGAAGGAAGCTGAACACAAAGGCAGGTCGTCCTTCACCCCTTTCCATGCCCTCCTTCCCCCTTGTCTTCTGAGGAAATTAGTGTTAAATGTTGTGTTAAAGACATTTGCCTATGTATTTCCATATTACTTTCATGTTTAAAATAATGAAAGGAGATATTATCCCTACTGTTTTATTTCTCAACCATTTTTGAATCATTTTTATCAAAGTGTTTGGCCTGAAAACTAAACCTGGTATTTTCTCTGAAGTTTCTGAAGTCAACTGTTATGAAAGTCGAGACAGGCAGGGGCGTCCAACCTGCGGCCCACAGGCCGCATGGGGCCCAGGGTGGCTGTGAGTGCAGCCCAACACAAAATCATAAATTTACTTTAAACATTATGAGAGTTTTTTGTGTGTATGATTATGTGTTGCAATGCATTTAATATGTGGCCAAAGACAACTCTTCTTCTAGTGTGGCCCAGAGATGCCAAAAGGTTGGACACTCGTGGTAGGGCATGCTTCTCGACTTCAGTGTGTGCGCAAACCACCTGGGCACATGTTAAAAAGCCCGTTCTGATCCAGTCAGCCTGGAGTCAGGCAGAGATTCTGGATTTCTAACCAGCTCATGCAGTCCGTCCACTTTGAGGAGCAAGGTTCCAGGGCACATATCTGCCCAAGACCCACATTCTTCTCCTGGGCCACCAGAAACTCTACCTTGACCATTTTCTCCCATGTATCCCACACCCCTGCATCACCCGCTCTCCTTGATTATGCAGAATGAAGCCCAATGCATGAATCTCCTGCAAGATTTTGGGTAAATGTTGGTATGAAGTTCCTGAGGATCTGGGTCCTGTAATAAATGACAATTAAGTATTCAGGCCTTTTCTGCAGGGAAGAAACATGCAGAAGCACAGAAGAGGTAATAACCACAATGGCAAACTCCTAATAGGTGTGGCATGAATGCTGGACCAAAATTCTTCTAAAGGAAGAAGAAGAGGGGGTCTTAACCCCTAGTGGGAGTGGGTGGGGGAAAATCCCACAGCAAGATTTAGAAACCAAAATTTGGCTGAAGTGGTCAAGTGCTTTCCAGCAGGTGATGGGTGGAGCCTGAGGAAGGCAGATGGGAGAGGTAGTGAAAGCACGCTGTCCTGCTCTGTCCTCACCTATTACTGCAGCCTCAGGGGAGGCCCTTGAGGAGGCTCTCCTGCCATCAGCTGCTGCTCCTGTGAGGAGGGAGCCACTAACTCCACCTGTCGTGGTTCTTCAATGTCAGCCTCCTACCACTCACCCCAGCACTGGGGTGTGGGGGAAGGGCAGTGTCTAAGGGATAATGGATCTGGGTGATTTAGTGACAATTTCCCTCTAGCCACTGCACTCTTAAAATCAGAGTGGGGAGTTCTGCTTGGTTAGGGACAGTACAACAAGAACCTGGAAGACACATTCGTTTAGGTTTCTACAGTTAAGGGAACCATATTTCATTTTGCTTCATTTTTTTAAACTACTGGCTACTAGAGAATAGCTGCATCCAAACCCTTTAGGAGAAATCTTTCCTTAATTGACAAACATGTTTCAAGTTTTCTTTGCTCATGTGACTTTTTCCCATGATTTGTGCATAATATGTATATACATATCATTTCCCCCCAAATAACTGAAACCTGCCCAAGACAACCAGCAGACACTCATTTGCAGTTTTTATTCAATCCATCAGGATATTCGAAACAGAGACTGCAAGAGGTAAGAGAATACACAAAGATGGGCAAAAGTGGGTGTACAGTTGCGAGTATGCAAAACACAGTTTATTCTTGTATTATTATTTATTAAGTATCGTATAATTTGTATTACAACTTTACACCCACTTTTGCCCATCCCTGTATATCTCTAAAACGCTTTTCATGAATTTGACCTACATGAGTATCATCAGAAATATTTTGTTTTTTCCTAATCAAATCAGAACAGCTGTACTAGAAAATGACTCTTACAGTGGAACAAAGCAGAAGAACCAATGCTTGAAATCAGCCTCAACTCTAAGATGCCTTCCTTGGAGGGGCATTTCCAAGGAAAACATAGCAGGGACATATGGCCAGACCATCCCAAGCAGAGGTCCTGCAAGGCTAAGAAAAGAAAGCCAGGGACTACCATCATCTGGGACCTCTGTTTTGGGGTCCCATCTGGGACCACCTGGGACATCTGGGACCTCACCGCACTCCCAGCGTCTAGCACGGGGTCTGCCTAGAGGAGAGACTGCACACATTGCCCTTCAATGAAGAATGAATGAAAATGCGGATAAGAGAATGAATGATCACTTCTAGATCAGTACCTCCAGGACCCCTTATTCAGCTCCAAGTACTTAGTAATTATCGATACGTAGCTGTTCCACAGGTGCTTCCGATTCATCCTACCTCATCATACCTCAAACTCATCAAGCACCACCTCGTCCCTGCAAACTGCTCCTCTGGGACTCCAGAATTCTGGCACCATCTCTGGCTCTGTGAACTGTTCTTTCTCACCTTCTTCATCCACTGAACCCCCAGTGCAAATGCTACTCCTCTCCGATGCTTTCCCAGGACACTCACTCCTCACCGGCCTTTCCTCACTAGCCTTTCTTATTTAAACATAGGTTATGGTCTGAAGTCAAAGGCTGTTTGTAAACCGAGAGGAGAGGAGCCAAATATACAGGCAGCTGAGCTCTCTGAGCTTTCTCTCAGCTGAGAAAAAAACCCAACAACTTTTTTTGCTCTTTTCTCTCATTTCCCTCTGCTGCTTTTTTAGCTGCAATAAAACAGAACCATAGTCAGGGGAAGCAGAAACGGCCAAGAGCTCTGGCTGCTAACTACAGATGTCATCAGTTCAAATCCTGGCTTGTGCAGGAATTTTAACTTAGCAGTTAGGTTGCAGAAAGCCTATCCTCACATGAAGAGAAAGAACCAGGACAGGAAGCTTTTTTTGTGACTATTCTGCTTTCAGGTATCACCATGGAAAAGTAAGGTTTGAAACTGATGAGGTTTACCAGGATATCTGTAGTCATAAAACAGCTATTTAGCTTGCTAAAATAAGACAGAACACATCCTGGTGTTAGCTCAGGCTTAGGAGGGGCCGCTTACAGGGTTTGGGCTCATGTTGGGGGATTTTAAAGAAGAATCAGGGAACCAGGGGCTAGTTCTGGAGTGAAGGCTCTCAGGAAGTAGGGGTGATGAATGAATGAGTACTTTTATTGAGAAGTGGGAGGGCTAAAGCCGGGCTAGTGCGGCAACAGGGAAATAAGCAAGCAACGCTCACTCCAAGAAAGGCAATGACAGTCAGAAGAGGTGGATGTTTGGTCACTTATGTGGTCACATACTAGCCACGTTTATATCCTAAACATGGTCACAGAAGGGCTTTGCCTAAGTTTTGTACAGAGCCTTGTTTCTGTCGGGAATATCAGTCTGGTTGTCAGCAAGGCTATTTTTGACTTTCTCTTTCTTTTCTACAAAGCTGCTACTTATTTTATGCCAGCAGCTTATTTAAGGCCAGGCACTGCACTGATCACTCTGAATATGTTAACTCATTTATTCTTCATGACATAACTTTATGAGACAGATGTAAAGATGTCAGACACATTCCCATAGTCACAGAGATAAGCAAATGTCGGAGCCAGACTTTGAATTCAGATCCCACCAACTCAGTCCTGCACTCTGCCTTCTACGTTATACTGTCTCCATGTCTCCGGGTCATCACAACCACTGTCGACTCCATTCATTCACTTGACTGTTACTGAGCCCAGTGATAGCCACTGAGCTAGGCACTGGGAGTATGGGTACAAGGTATGTTCCTTGCCCTCACAGAGCTGACGAAGACTCTTATTTATCTATTTATAATCCTCACCTGAGGATATGTTTATTCGTTTTAGAGAGGAAGATAGGGAGGGAGGGGGGAGTGAGGAAAAGAAGGGAGAAGAGGGAAGAAGAGGGAAGAAAAGGGGAGGGAGAGAGAGAGAGAGACATCGATGTGAGGGTGTGAGAGAGAAACATCCATAGGTTTCCCCCTGTACACACCCTGACTGGGAATCAAACTCGCAATATTCTGGTGTACAGGACGACACTCGAACCAACCGAGACACCCGGCCAGGGCTGAACACAGACTCTTGATTCTAGAGCTGTGCTGTCTGATGTGGTGACCACTAACCACATATGGTTATTTAAATTTAGATTTAAAATTAAATCAATTAAATAGAATTAAAAATGCATTTCTTCAGCTGCACTAGCTGCACTTCACATGCTGGATAACCACATGTGGCCAATGGCTACTGGACAGGACAGTGCAGACTCAGAACACTTCCATCACTGCATGAAGCTCTCTTGCCCAGAGTGTAGTTCTAGAGGAAATGGGGGCCCCTATCCTTTCTTGAGTCTAGCTTAGAAAGTTGCACCTGCTTTTAAAGTCCTGCCCTCTTTGCTCTATTTTCTAGCTAGGCAAAGAAACAACCATCAAACCCTGTCAAGAGCCAAAGTGTTCTTCTGATTCCCAGTGTCTGTTCCAGGGCTTTGCTGAGTCACTCCCACTTGCCTTACAGCCCCCAAAGGGTTTGGAAGCTGTGAGCACGGCGGCGGAGTGAATGCCATCGCACAAACCCCAGCCCTGCGTTTCCCATACATCGGTGGAGCTGTCGCCTGGCTCAGATTTCAGAATCTTTATTGCTCAGGAAGCTGCTAGAAGCAAAGAGAAGCCAGTTTGACTTTTAGGCTCTGGAGGCAAGAAGAGAAAACATCTTGGGGGTTGCAAATAAAACAAATGTGGATGTGGACGTCCCAGGGATGACAGAGCCCCTCCACAGAAAAGAACCGTACCAGCAGGTGGGTAGGACTCCCTCTGTGGGGGTGTCCATATTTCCAGCTAAGCCACTTCTGTTGACTCCACAGCCAGGTACAGCAAATAGAACCTCTATTCATCTTTGCTCCCTTCATTCTCCCTGACCCCGTAAGCCTTTCCTGAGGACTGAATACAGGCCCGGTGTGCAAGGACAGAAAGATGGAGACGACAGAAGTCTTCCTTCTTCTGGAGCGAAAAGTCTAGATAGGGCCACCGGGGCAAAGAGATCGTCTTATGCCTGCTGTGGCCCCTTCCGAAGCAGCAGCGTGCCCGGGACTTCTGCTGAGGGGCAGGCTGCCCTGCCTGACTCCACCCACTTATTTTTGGCCTATGGCTTGACATTTGAGGATGGGCTCAGCCGATCCGATTCCTTCTCTCAGGAAATGCCCCACCAGGAAGCAGCAGCCAAAACACGCACAGTTTGTTAGAAGGCAAGAAAGTCAGGTAGAGTCAGGTTACCTCCGGCCTTGAACCCAGAACCTCCAGCCAGCTCCAGTCCAGTCCAAAGTGCAGTCCAGACCAGGCTGGTTTGGCACCTGCTCTTGATTCCCATGCCAGGTGCTCTATCGTGCCACGTACAACCCTTCTGGAAACCCCGTTCCTCGAGCTAGCTCGGATGCCTCCCTGTTCCTTGTGTAACCCCGTGGGATTTCACCTTGGAAGGAAGTGTCACTCATTCTGTGGAAATGGTTTAGGTGAGTAACGTGGAGGCAACAGGAGAATAACTCTGACATGCTTACTTATGTGCCAGGCAGTGTCTGAAGTGCTCCAACATCGGAGACCAGATTCAGTCCTCACACTAGCCCCGGCGCCTAGGTAACGGTCACTGCCCCATTTCACCGATACAGAGCTGGGTTCCTGGAGATCAGCTCTCATTGTCCCCCAGCTGTCCTTGGGTTGCCTGCTTATAGACATTCTTTCTACTGCAGCTGCTCAGAGAAAGATGACAGCCAATGAGGAGGAATTAAGGCTTCCTGGAGAAGCTGGAAGTTGGGAATCAACTTTGTCTTTCTGAGCTGCCAAATCTTTTCCTGTAAAATGGGAACAATATTACTGGCCAAAAAAGAGTTGTGTGGAATTGGTGATAGGAAGAATGCAAAAACACTGAGCATTATGCTGAACAAACACAAAAGGTGCTCGATCTCAACCAGTAGTCTTCCCGCCTTCTTTTTCATCTATTGTCTTTGTCCAGCCTCCAGGCGCCACCAGCCTCTGGCTTCCTGCCTCCTCCCTGCACCAGCCCCGCAACCTGAGCCACGCTCTGGATCCAGTCCCGGTCTGCTTGGCCGAGGCCTGGTGTTCACTGCACTTATTATTCTAGGCACCCTGTGATTTACTTTTCTAGTGAGTTAATTGCAAAATCCATATGGAGTGGAGGGGAAACATCGCCCAAGCTGCCGTGAAAAGCAGGGGACTAGAGGAAGCTTTCTACCTCTGCCAGCGCAGCCTAGAAAGGCAGGGATGGGGGAGATGCTGCCACACTTGGTGTGCAGAAGGTCGGATCTGCTACGTTCGGCGGAAGGCACACACTGTCTAGGGCCTACTTATCCCCCCTTTATTTTTTCTCTCATCCCTTTAGACAGAAATCCCTCATGGGTATAAAGTGTAGGTTATCAAATCTCAGTGTGCATAAGAAGCACTTGGAAAGTTTATTTAAAATGCAGATGCCCAAGCATCTCTCTCCGAAGTGTCATCCATTAAGTCTGGGATGGAGCCCCAGACTTCACACCCTGGAAAGGTAACAGATATTAAAAGCCCTTAACACAACTCTTGGCACATCGAAGGCACTCAAAAAATCAAAGAAGCAATTTGTTTTTCTTTCCTGGAGAAGGTTCTCTTCAAACCTAGCCCGAGGCATCTTCGCTTCTGAATGTTAATACATTTCT
>PVKM010031979.1:0-16610 GCA_004027735.1 Carollia perspicillata | reverse complement strand
ACGCTGTCTGCAATACTTCTTAAAATTTTTAGGCCATGGCCCTGGCTAGTGAAGCTTAGTGGATTGAGCGCAGGTTGCGAACCAAAGGGTCGCCGATTCAATTCCCAGTCAGGGCACATGCCTGGGTTGCGGGCCAGGTCCCCAGTGGGGGGCTTGTGAGAGGCAACCACATGTTGACATTTCTCTCCCTCTCTTTCTCCCTCCCTTCCCCTCTTTCTAAAAATAAATAAAATTAAAACCTTACAAAAATTTTGCACCCACTTAAAAACAATTTTTTTAGACCATAATTACCCCATACAGTACTTGTCTCCATCCAAGTATCCTTGCCAAAAAGGAAAAAACTAAGTAAGTATCTTTGATAGTTTGTGCCTGTGAGAACCCATGTGTGTCTGTGGGGTGGGGTGGGCAGTAAGGGCCAGTGATGGGGTCGCTAGTCTGTTTCCACTCACTTTTGATGTTCTCTCTCAGTGAGGTTCTGCTCCCAAGATCTAAAGGTATAAAGGACTGAAAGGTGTTTTTTCATACCACTTAATATTTACCTAACTATTCCTGTATCTTTTGCAGAAACCATAAATTAGTATTGCTTCTAATTCAGAAGCACCTTACAAACAGCACACCCTTCCCCGCCCCCCTTTGGTTAGAGGGGGCATCTATTAAATGTGAGCGTCACAGTGCCCGGTTGTTGGCGTGTTGGGCCCCTCTTCACTTACAGAGGGTCTTGAACAAGCTGGTGCCCAGACATGTGCGCATCTGGAAGGCATCAGTGCCCACCTGGCTCAGGCCCTAGCCCTGTGTTGCTGTAGATCTTAGAGGCCAGGTGGGCAAGGATGCCCCGGGTGGGCTCGAGAAGAGGGCTGTGGCCCTGGTGCACTTCACTCCCACCAAGCAGCAGTCGGAAGCTTTGCGGTTTTGCTTCTGGAAGGCCCACCTGACTCCACACACACACACACTTCAGGCCCCAGCTCGAGCAGCGCGAACTCTCACGGCCCTGTGCAGGAAGGCCTGCAGACAGACCACAGGCTCCACGAACAGGAAGCCAGCCTGGAGACGAGCTGGGTCAGATGCTCGCCCCTCGTGCCCAAGTTCCTTCTCTGGAGCCTTGGCCTCCTAGTCACCCCGTTCCTTGCCCACATGTTCCAGATGTTTCCAAGTGATAAGTCGGCAGAGCTCGCTGGGTTGCTCCTTCTCTCCTGTGGCTTGTTCCTTCACAGACAATTGACACAGATGTTTATTCTTTGCTGAGAACTTGGGAGACAGGAAAACCCTTGGCCTTCCGTAGGATTCTTCAGACATTTTTAAAGACGTGGGGGCCTTTTCAGTTTTTATGAGCACTTTCTGTGCGCTTCCTTGGCTGGCCCTCAGAGCCCTGAGCTGGCCTAGTTTTGCAGGCATGAGAACCCTGTCTTTAAGGAGCGGGGAGGGAGGCACTGTCCTTGACTGGGAGTCGGGGTTGGAGAAGGGAGGGCCTCAGTCCTCTGACCAGTGCTCTCCACGGGAGGGGGTGGCCCCTGCCCACTGCAAGGCCCCAGCCTGGAGAGGCCTGGCTGCAGATCACCGGAATGAATACACATGGAGACTAAGAATGTGGAGAGAGGCTGTTTTATTAGGTTGGTGACTGTACTTAGAATTGGAGATAAAATAGCCAAGTTCAACACAGTTAGAAATGACAAGCTGTTTAACATCCCTTAGTACCACAGATATGCAAATCAAAACAATAAGGTGTCATGTTTGACCTAAAGGACCAGCAGAGACTTAAACAAATGATCACAATGGAGGTGAGGCTTTGGGGAAATAAACACCGTGAAACAGAGTGGACACCAGGCACTTTCTTTAGCTTTTTCTGTTAGTTCTCTGAAAAACACTAGGTGCTGATGTGACGTTTTCTATATATTGTCCACAAAGTTGGTTTTCTGATTTTAGCTTCAGATTTTCTTCACTGCACCTCCTTCTTATAGCAAGGGAATTTCGATTAATTGGATGTCATTCAAGAAAATGACAGAATACAAGCTAACCTTCAAACGGATCCTTTTGGGGTCTATAATTATGTGGTGGTCATATTGACAAATGTAACTTGTAAAATATTAAGTAGGAAATGTATCAACCTTTAGAAGAGCTGCATAATTCAGTGAATCAATTTTCCACACTTATCACTAATGCTTGATAGTGCAGTCCTGCTTGATGAAAATGTCCATGCAAAGTGCAAGACTGGTGGGTTTTAATGTAAGAGAGTGTGAAAGGTTCATAGCTCCACACTGCAGCCAACTAAAGGGGAGTGTCAGAGAAGAATAACCACAGTTACCTAAAGGCCGTGAAAGTGCTCTTTTCTTTCCCAGTGACATCTCCGTGTGAGGCCAGATTTTCTTCATTTTCTTCAACCAAAACAACATGCCACGAAGGATCAAATGCAGAAGCAGATAAGCCAGACATGAAAAAGATTTATAAAATGTTAGGTTTACGAAAAACATGACTATATGAACATGTAATGAGTATATTGTTTTTAAATGGATTAATAATCAAATCTCAGTTTAAATTTCTCGTGAGGTAGATATTAATAGTTATAAACAAGAGCTCTGGGATCCTCAATAATTTTTTTAAGAGTAAAAAGAGGTCCCAAGACAAAACATTCGAAGATTGCTGCTGTAGAACATGGAATTGGGGCAGACTGGTTCGTAGAAATACAGACCATTGACTTTTTCATATATTTGAATGTTTTCATTTATATAATTGGGAAAAAAGTAAAAGAATGTGCAAAGACGTTTCTCAAAATGGTCAATTGCTTTTCTTCACCTATGCCTGGGACAGAACAAGAGGAAATGGGCTGCCAATGGTGCAGACGCTAGTTTAGCTTAGAAATAAACAAGGATGCCCGGATGGGAACTGTTCAGTTGCAGAATGAGCTCTCTGCGTGGACGCCGTCTGGCGGACGGGAAAACCCAGCTCAGACTGCAAAAAAAACCCAGCTCTGACTGCCTTACCTGGCGGAGGGATTTCTGGGAGGAGCAGTGGGGGCGGGGTGAGCTACGCGTGTGGCTTCGGTGGTCTGTTTTCTGCCTGCGGGTCATCTCACCATGGCTCTTCAGAGTCTAGTCCTCAGCCTGGCAGGTCCGAAGCATCTGCAGGAGCCCTGGCTGGTGTGGCTCATCTGGTTGGAGCGTCCTCTCCTATACCGAAAGGCTGTGGGTTTGATCACTGATTGGCGGGCCTGTGAGAGGCAAGCACTTGATAGTTCTGTTACCTCTCTCTCTCAAAGCAATAAAAAAATGTCTTCTGGCGAGGAAATCAGTCAATCGGTCAGTCATTCACAGGAGATGCAGCTGGTCAAATAGCAAAATGCTCTTCCGCCCAGGGGAGGAGAAGGTTCACAGGAGACAGCCACATCCCGTGGGGGAGCTCGGAGGCCCTGCAGGGGCCTGTCTGTCAAGCTTGGGAGCCAAGTTCGCAGAGCTCATAGCCCTTTCCCCACGAGCAGTCTTTCTCTTTGCCTTTCCTTTTCTAAACAGTATGCAGGTCAGCAGCCTGCTGTCAACACATCCTTTATTCAGAAATCAGGTTACAATTCATGAGGTCGCTGCTTGCTTATTACATTCCAGTCCTGCGGATACGAGGCAGACACCCTGATTAGATGTGGGGCATTCACCGAGTCTGGTCTGAGGTACATTTACAAGTGTCTGTGTGTGATTGTTCAGTTATCCCATTAAAAAAAGAGGTAACTTTAAAAGTTCTCTCATCTTTACGTGAACACATTTTCATAGCAGGAAATGTAGAAAATTCAGAAAAGCCAAAAAATAAAAATCACCTGTGAACTCAGCAGCTTGCTCTGCTGGGGCTGGCAGCGTGGCATCCTCTGGTGCAGGCTGCGGGAAGTGCTGCCCAGTGGTCAGAGCACCACGGCGGTGTCCTGCAGACCAGGCCCAGCACCCTGATCTGCTACCTTTCAATGCTTAATTTCTTCACCTTGACAGAATGGACGCCTACCACCCAGAACCAGGGTGGGGGTCAGTTGCACACTTGTGTATGGTTCTGAGTGTTGTCTCTGTAGTCAATCCTTAGGGTGAGCTAGTTACTGATTAAAAGCTATGCAGCATTTGAAGGCTTTTGACAGATACAGCCAATCAGTCCTCCACGAAGGTTTTCCAAGCATGCGGTCTAACTAGCAGTGTGTGTCCATTTTATTATACTTTCTTTTTATTGTAACTTTTATTTTTATTTTTTAAGATTTTATTATTTATTTATTTCCTTAGAGACGGGGAAGGGAAGGAGAAAGAGAGGGAGAGAAACATCAGTGTGTGGTTGCTTCACATGTGCCCCCTTCTGAGGACCTGGCCTGAAACCCAGGCATGTGCCCTGAGTAGGAATTGAACCAGCGACCCTTGGTTTCACAGGCTGGCTCTCAGTCCTCTGAGCCACAGCAGCCAGGGCTATTATAACTAATTTTTAAGTGTAAGAGTATTATGCTTGTTGGGAAAAACAATTAACAGTATGAAAGGCTGTAAATACCCAATTGCACTTTCCAGAAGTAAGTTCTGCATACTAGCATTTCCTCTCCCAGTCAAAAGCTTGCGGACGTGTGTGCATAAACATACAAAGTGGGACCCTACTACACATACTGTTCTGTGACTTGAACAGTAGACCTGGGTTTCTCCTCCACTCAGGCTCACACAGAACCACTTGATCTTTTCAATGACTGCCTAGGGTTTATCGTGCGCCTCTACCGTAATTTTCCATGCTCTCATCACCCACGATGTTTCTACCTAAACTTGCAGATAAGAAACTTTCTCTGCGTCTGTCCCTCTATTTCAGGACCCCATACTATAGTTTCTGATTCTACAGCTTAAATCCCCCTGCTCCGTGTGAGATGGGGTACTTTTCTTCTCAGGTCGAGGAATCGTAGCAACAGGAGATGGTGGGCTGGCGGTGGGGGGCCGGGGTTTCACTCCCGAGTCCGCCCCAGTGTGACTTCCTGAGGCTCCCCCACCCCAGCGCCCGCACCTGCTCCCCGGCCAGCTCCCCGCCAGCCCACTCAGCACGGAGCCACCCACAAAGGAGACCGTTCCCTCATGTTTTCTTTTCTGCTCATCGCTGTGTTTGGGAAGAAGTTGCCTTTGTTTATTTCATGTCTCTTAAAAGTACTAGTGAATTGCCCCAACTTTTACTTTTTGTTTCTTACATAAAACAGATGTTTTCTTTAATATGGCTTTTTTTATTTCTAAAAAAATAGCCAAAAGCTTTTCATGATACTTTGTTTCGAATCAATAAAAAAACTTCCCTTTAAAGGTTCTTTCATCTTCTAAGGCTTGTTTCCCAATGGTAACATATCTATTGTAACATTTTAAAAGTTAGAAAGAAATTCCCCCTCCCCCCCGCCCCCACCTCTGCCAAAGACTGAATGACCCGAAACCCCATGGGGAGCCACCGCCCGACCGAGATGTGTTTCTGCAGCCGCCTGCCTGTCGTGAACTTCTGAAACCATTTTGAGGGAGGCTCGGGATGGTTGGTGTTGTGGGTTCGCGAGCACCGCAGGGCTGCAGGCGGGTGCAGCGGGGCCTGTGGGAACAGACAAGAACGAGCTCAGGAAGGAAGCAGGAAGCCTGGACAGAGGGAGGCAGGAATCGTGCGGGCAGTAAAGCCACAGAAATGAGTGCTTGGTTCTTGTCTGAAGGTCTAGAGCGAAAGGCTACGAATCCCGGGGTCTTAGCATTCTGGGTTTTTCTTAAATGAGCCCACCTGTATTTTCTGAATCCAGCTGGGAATTGGGAGATTGGCCGTCCTTCAGGGACGTGGGGACCAACCACTGAGACCACGGGCTCCCTGTGCTGGTGGGTTGGGGACGGTGGGGAAGTTAGTGGGTGACCCCCAACTTTTTTTCTGAAAGGACGAGAAGTTAGACTTTTTCATGAGGGGTTTCGTGTCCTGAAACATAACTGCAGCTCAGTTCTCTCGGATGGTCCTTCTGTGCCCTCCCACATCCCCGGACCCTCCGACCTTGGTGTTGAGACACTGACTTCGGGGACTGGCCGTCTCGAGTCTCTCCGGGCACACACAGCACCCAGGGAGGAAACTCGCTTTCGTGTCTTCTGCTCCCATCAGGCAAGATGTGTTTTTTTTTCAATGATGTGGTTAAAACTTGCAGTCCGAGGCTTTCCTTGGGCGCCTTGGGGGGCTCTGGGCACAAAGGGCTGCCCGTTCACCCGCTGCCTCTGAGCCTGTCTACGGGAGGTAGCGCAGGGCCTGCTGATCCAGCTCGACCCCACTGCCAGCTGCTTCTGCAGCCAGAGGTTCCCCGGGAGGGCAGCTTGGGTTTCTCCACCCAGGTGCTTCCCCTGCGTGTCTGCTCTGCCAGGCTCTGTGCTGGCTGCCAGGGAACCCAAAGTGGAGTCGTGTCTCCAAATTACAGATGTGCCCACGATTAGGGGACAGGAGACTCACCTGTGAACTGTGGTATAAGGCAGAGAACAGTAAGTGCCCCAGGACAGGCAGAGAAGGTGAGGGAAAAGTGAGCAACGTTTGTGGCTGAGCCATTCTAAGTCTGCAGAGTGGAGGGGTGGCTGGCGTTGGGCCAGGGGAGCAAGGAGGCCTTAACAGGTGCGGTGGGGGCAGGTCAGGGACAGACTGGGTGAGGGCGCCTCAACCGGACCCATTGCGTGAGGTGCAGGGAGGAGAGAACCGATTATGGAATGCCACCTACAGATTTCCAGCTTCCCTCCAGAAAGTTCAAGGGCGAGTGTTTAAACATCCACAGCTGAGGCAGAGGTGTCCTGGCGCGGAAGCTAGGTTTGTTCATGTGGTTACTCGCCTCATGTCCTTCTAGCTCATTCGGAGGGTTTCTGGTAAACTCAAGAAAGCGTGGTGCCTGAAGAAAGCAGAGGAGCTGGGTTGTGTGTAGGCGTGCACGCGCGTGTGAGTGTGTTTAGAGCCCTGTTCAGTCGGTCTCGGTGCTCAGCGTCTGCTGGGTTGGGTAAGAGGCGTGTTCCAGATCAACTGTGTTCCTGGGCGGGCGGGTCAGACCTCTGTTTCTAGGCCAGTGTTCCGCCCGATGACAAGGCAGCTTTGTGAGTCATCGGCTGCCGAGGGTGCAGAGGGTTTGGGACAGCTCCCCACTCTGGCCTGGTGGGTGTCCTGCTAGGCCCGAGGCCCCTCGGAAATGGCACCTGCTGAAGGGAAAACCTTGGGACTGTGGGTCTTGGGGCGGTACTGTGTCATGGGCAGCCAGAGCCTCCGAAACCCGGCGAGGTTGTGGAGCCCAGGCCCCAGGGAGGTGAAGGTCAGATCAGGTCCAAAGGCATGTTGCTCACTGCCACTTCTCTCTTGTCCCATCATGCAGCCCCAGCATGGGAGACAGTCTTGGGTCCCCCAGGTAATCCACAGGGGTGAGAGTGACTCAGGAGGAGGGTCTCTAGGATTCCAGATGAATCTTCTAATTACTTTCAGAGCAAATATTGGCGAGACTCCAGGAGGGTGTGACTTATGTTATTAAAGTTTATATTCCTCGTATTAAGTCCTAGAAAAGATGGGCTGAGTCAGAATCTCGTGGCTTGGTTATTGTTTTCAAACCCCGATACTGTAGAGGACTGTTGGAAAATTGGAGTGAGTCCAGAAGAAAAGTCTAGATGGCTAATGGACCGGAACGTCCTCATGAGCATCAGAAGGACCCGAGGATGTTAGCTGGAGAAGCCAGACAGTTTTCTCAGGGGGTAGATGGACAGGATGGAAATTATCTTCAAGAAAAGAAAGAGAGAAATTATGTTTGCATGTGCGGGGGTTACATGATCTGGCTGGGGGATCGGGTGGCGGGGAGCGAATGGCAGAGCCGCCTTTGAACTTGGGCAGGCAGACTCCAGAGCCTGCATTCTTCATGCTGGTCGGCCTGCAACTCAGTGCTTCCAGGGGAGTAAATGCGAGTGGCTCAGCACAGGTACCTGTGTCCACGCTGGTTCTTCATCGGACTGGACATCGACTCGTCTGGGTGATTTTTAATCACAAATGTTGGGGACCCACTTTCCCAGTCCTCACCACTCTGATCAGGAACCGGAGCGCTGGCGTCTGACCTGGGATGTGGCGTGTGGCAGCCGGGGCATTGCTCGGGGTGCTCAGTTCACGGTGTGCGTTAGACAGAGCAGGCCGTGGGGCCAGGTGTGCCCTCTGAGACCAGCTCAGGAAACCCCCGGACGCCTGCCGTTCATTTAGAACGAAGGCTCAGCGGTTTGCTACACTTAGTCACGCAGTGTTTGAGCTCGCCGCTGAAGGCTAGCTGAATGAATCCCTCTTTTTGTGAGCAGCTTGAGGGCAGGGGCCTGGACAAAGCCACTGAAAGCGGCAGAGCTGGGCCTGGAGGCCATGTCCTTGACTCGTGGGGCGGTCTTCTAAGAACATCTCCTTGTAGGAGTTTGAGGGTAGAGAGAATTCTAGAATAATGGGGAATCTCTACGGAAACAACAGAACTTGCCCCTCTATCTGGAGGTCTTCTGCTGAGCATCTTAGCAACATAGGCTACGTTCACTGACCTGGCTCCTTTTCTATTCAGAGGACCCACACGGAGGGGTAGGCAGTGTGTGCTCCAGGACTCACAGCCGTGGGACGGGGATAGGAGGAGCCTGGAGCGGAACACCCTCTCTTGTCACAAGGTGCACGTTTCTTTCCAGGCCCCGGCTTCCCTCGGGTGGATGTTGGACGGGCTTGCTCGGGAGAGCCCTTTGCTGGGGAGCTGTGAGGATTGGTCCTCCACCGCTGCTCTGTTTTCCAGTGTCTGCGATCCCCTCCTCTTTAGTGTGTCCTGGGGGCACGGGAGGCGTGTCATGACTGCTTGTTACAGTGAATCGCTGCTCTGTTTAATCCTCCCAGTAGGCCTGTAAGAGAAGTTACTTTCCTGTTTCCTCATCAGTGAGGCCCAGAGAGGGTACCGGCTTGCCCAAGGGCCGGCGAGAAGGCGGGCCTCCTGGCTTGATGTTTAGAGTTTCTCCCTGGCAGCGTTGCTCAGGGTCACTGTCACCAGGGGCCCCAGACTTACTGAACCCGCACCTGTGTGGGTCCCAGGATCCCCAGGTGGTGCTCACACGGAAGTGTCAGTTGGGCTGGTCGGAGCTGTGCTTCCATGGGGATTTTAACCCTTCCCTTGAGGGGAGATGGAAATGGTGCTTTTCCGTCCTGACTGTGCTCTTCGGTGGGGTGGGCTGTGGGGAAGGGAGGAACTTGCAGGTCATCAACTATGTGACTTTCAGATGTTCTTTGTTCTGTCACAGCTTGTGAAAATAGTTCTCAGGAGACTTGTAGAGGCCCTGTCTTGCTGGGCTTAGTCAGTCGCCTCTTAGGGGAGGACAGTCCCTGTCAGGAGGTCAGGAGGAGAGGTGGTTGGACCACTTGTCTGGAGGGCCTGGAGGCCGAGTTGGTCAGAGCGTGGGGGCTCCTGGGGATAGTGCGTGGCACTGACCGCTGATCCGCTGTCACTGGCCAGGGGGCGGACAGCGACTGTCATAGCAGAGTCTTCACTGAACTTGACCACAGCACGAGGACAAGACACCCTGTGTCTCAGCATCCGAAGTAAAACCAGCTGGGGCCCCCAGATTGTGCGACGCTGTTGCATCACAGGGTGTGCCGCGGAAATCCTGCAGGCCGGGACCCGTGCCCACAGGTGTGACCCTTCGCCAACACATGGAGTCCTGTCTGAGGCGTGGGCATCACACAATTGAGGCTGTCTCGGCGCCGGCCCTGCAGAGCTCCCGCCCGCAGGTCGCTGGGTTGGAGCCGTGGGCTGTGCAGAGGGGGTGAGCTGGCTCCGGCAGGCTGGGGCCCAGGGTCCCACTGAACCAAAACTCCCTGCTGACTTCTTCTCTTTCCCTCCCCGCCCCTCCTCAAGGTCGGCCTCCGACAGCTGGACATGTCTTTGCTCTGCCAGCTGTACAGTCTCCACGAGTCCATTCAGGAGTACAAGGGGGCCTGCCAGGCGGCCGCCAGTGCAGACGGCAGCTACGCCTTGGAGAACGGCTTCTTTGATGAGGAGGAAGAGGACTTCCAGGAGCAGAACTCGCCCCTCGATGGGCGGGAACGAGGCCCCCCGAGGGACCTGTCATTGCCCACTTCTGCCCTCTCCAGCGGGGACTGGATTCTGGAGTCCATCTAGACTCTAAATTCTAGAAGGTCTCTGGAGGGAGGTGACTGGCTCCCAGATGCACTGTCAGCATTTGCTTCTCTTGCAAGGAGGCGCCCTGCCCCTCTCTCCGGCCGGTCCCCAGGCCTGTGGGACCAGTGCGGCTGCAGGGAGCTCTCTGTGGGCACCAGTGGCAGTGTGCTTTGGTGGCCGAGGTCCTGAAGTACCGTGGACGCCCTGGCACCAAGGCTCTGCTGCCGAGACTCAGGACGAGACGGGGGGATCCCAGAGGAGGTCCTCATGGCGTTTCCTGCCAGACAACTTCTAGCTGGACCCTTCCCGACGGGAGGCAGACGGTCTGCGCCCTCCGCTGCGGGGTTCGCCTCCAGTTTCCCGTGTATTGACACTAACATTTCACGTGCCCTGCCTCTACCATGGGCAGCCTTTTCTGCTGTTTCGTGAGGTTTTCGAGCCTCTTGGTTGAGCTTTATTTATTTCTAAGCTGCACTACTAACTGTCCCAGTGGCTCAGTGGAAGCTTTTTACTGAAAAAGTAAACCTATCAGGTCACGCCAATCAACTGCATTCTCTTAACTTGTCAAAATTTGTATCATTCTTGCCCATCAGCTTTAGGGGAAGGAGGAGAGTTCGAAGGTGTGTCGAGTGGGGGAACGGTCAAGCTCCTGTTTCGTGTCCCGTATCGGGTGGCAAACGTTTTTCCTTTAAAACATCCTGAATGTTAACTAGTATGGTAGAGGGGGAACCCTCTTCTTCACTCAGAACAGCGATCACCTTAAGCCTTAATGTATTTATTAAAATCCTTTATGAACACTTTCCACTTTGTAGGCTAAAATCAAGGATAAAATGTTGAACTCTCTGTCTGTGGTTGCGTTTCTTTTGGTCTGAACTCAGAATCATCTACTTTCATAGCGTGAATGCATTGAATCTAATCAAATACAGAAAGCAAGTTACATATGGCATGTGAAGAATTCGAAAGAAGCTTTATTCCTCTGCGGGCTTCTTGGAAGTGCTGGATCTGCAGTGCGCCAGTTTCAGGGGGGTCTCGGGGTGTCCGGCCTTTGAATACTCCAGACCCCTCACTCCTCTTCTTAGTTTTGGTGCGATAATTGCTTATTTGCGCCTCTGTAGGGTGAGGGAGAGGAAGTAAAACTCGTCCTCGTGAAAGGGCTTGTTGACAGCCTATTGTGGACACGACCCCGTGCCAGGAACCGGGGTGAGGTACAGAGAAGGAAGCTCATCCCTGCGTATTTCCTGTGTTGAAAGTAGCAGCTAAGTGAGGGATGGCTTCAGCGTGTGGCATACTATTCAGAGGGGAAGAGCAGTTCAAACTGTCAGACGTGAGGGGAAGTCTGTTCCTTTGAGGCTGGGCCCCTGCTTAACTCTGAGTTGAACTTGAGGTCAGCTCTCCCCAACCCTGTCCATGGTAGAATCACTTCGGGGTCCTTTAGGAAAATACTGAGCCTTGTTTCGATTTCCATAGGAAGGAGTGGGGCCTGGGCATGTGCACGATTTCAGATCTGGTCCAGATCTGGTGTTCCAGACGTGGTCCGTGGAGCATGCAGCCCTAGAAACGTGGTAGAGAGGCACCGTCTTCTGCCCACCCAGGCTGCCGGGTCAGGCCTGCGTCTTAACAGGATGCACTGATGAGAGCTGTGCACCAAGTTCAGGAAGCACAGCTGTATGTCAGCCCAGTGCCAACTCTGCTACTACAGTGCCTCCCAGCACTGCAGAACTGCCTGGCTGGCCCCCGGCCCCTGGTCCCCTAGCACAGCCACGAAAGCCAGGCCTCTGAGAACAGGCTCGTCATCACTGGGTGTGAGCTTGCTGCTGGCTCAGGCTGTGGGTCCCTCTGGTTCAGAGCGTGTGCTCCCCCAGTCTGCAGCCTCTGGCTATTCCTGAACTGCCGCGATTCCTAGAGTGTGCCTCCTCCCGCTGTTGCAAGATATTCTGTCCGAGTCAGAAGCGCAGGGGATGAAGGTGCGCGCGGGGCCTTGCCCTTACTGTAGGGAAGGGCAAACACAGGCCTTCTCCAGGGCAGGAGGGGCACTGCGGGTTTCAGTGCTCCAGTTGAGGTAGTATACAGGGCCCGGCACAAATAACGCCCTCATTTTTTATTACAAAATCAAACGTGTCATTCTGTAACATCATATCCCACTCCAGCACAGCCTGTGACATTTTAGGTGAAATGTTCAAATTGCTGTCCACCTCATACGAGACATTCACGTACCCTGCCAACCACATGCAAGCAGGCCTTTGCTTCTCCTGGACCCCGTATAAAAATCACCCCAAACTTTCTCTTCCTCCAGACGTCATGTACTGTTGTAAATACCACTTGGCAGGGAATATTAAAGCTTACCAGATCATAACATGTTTTCTGGTCCACACGTGCAGAGGCCCCACTGACGACTAGAGAACAAATTCCGCTGGTGTCCCTTACTGCTGCTACCTGGCAGAAATCGTTACCTGTCAGTTCAGAGTGGGGCTGTCTTGCTCCTCGGTGGCCAGCAGGGTGCGGTAGACGGTAAGGTGTCCAGCCTTGGCTGGTGAAGGCAGAAGAAACCATGCTCTGCCCTGTCTGGCAACGTACCAGGTAGTTTTAGAAAAGCTCCGTGCGCTTTCCAGCAGTCACTTAACCACTCCGACTCCTTGCTTTCATTCCTAATCCAGAGTGATGTCACTCATTCAAATAACATTCATTTTGCTCTTTTCTGGGGCACTTTGAGCCAGACACGGAGAACACAGGAGGCGTCACATGAAGAGCACAGGCAGATGGGACAGTTCCCCGAACACCTAATAGGTGAGGTCACTGTTGCCACCCGGGAGGAACCATGGGCCACTGCGGCCTCCAGGGAGACCCGGTGGATCCTCGGGGGTGCTGGCAGAGGCGGCCTCCGAGCTGGCTGGAAGGGGAAGATCTCCGTGAGGCAGATGGCCGGCCAGAGACAGAGTCTCCAAAGGCTTTTGTGTGCAGTGCTGTGTGCTGTCCTAAACCGTTTTCATTTCTGTAGCGAAGCTCGGGTGAAGTGGTCTGCCTAAGGTCGCGGCTGAAGGACAGCAGAGCTGGAGTCTCCATGCGGTTCGTGCTCTGCGTCGGAGGCACAGGCGGGTGCTGGGGAGGTGGCAGGTCCAGCGCACAGGGTTCTTTTGTCGACTGGTTTGTTGTGTGCTATTTTTCAACGGGGTCTCGGTCTGACTGCTGCGTGCACCGGCCCGACTTCGTTCAGAGCCTGTGATTACACACATCTGCCAAGCGTAAGGGAGACAGAAAGCTCTTTGGCCACCAACACCATTTCAGGCGAGTTGGCTATTCGGTTTCATCTTTTCGCCAAAAGAAAAGTTACTGGTCATACAGCCCAAGCATGCCCAGTCTCCTTGTCCTCCTGAAAGACTGTACTCTCGGTTCAGAGATTTGTATCTGAGTTCATTCTGTATGCAGGCGGTAGGGCTTATGTTGGAAGATGACATGGGAGTTACACCTGAAGGACAGCTGACACCTACCTACGAGATCACAGTTTCCTGGGTGAAAATGCTAGGGAGTGTGTGGGCCTCGGGACCACCTAGTATGGGCTGTGGAGAAAGTGTCGGTGGCCTGCCTTTTGCCTCTGCTCCAGCCAAATGTAGTGAGAGTATGTGACCTTTCTCTTCACTTCTCTGGCCACCAGTCAGCTGAGGACAGGTCCCTAGATCCCCAGTTTCCTGTCCGGTTCTCCTGACCCCCTGAGGGACTAGCACAAGCAAGATGAGTGCCTATAGAATGCTGAGTGAAACCTTTATTAAATGCACGAACAAAGCAACATTAGGGAAATTAAAGCATGAGGCAATGGTAGGGCAGAACTGTAGCCCTAGAGGGGCAGTACCAACAGGATAATTACTTCGGCCAACCTCAGGCAGCAGGACCCCTCTCCCTGCTTCCTGCTTTATCTCCAAGACAAAGAAGCTTTAGTGAAAGTAAGTGATGGGGGAGAATGGGGCCCCGGGAACACGGAAATCACTGTTGCTGGAGTTGCTGGGATCACTGTTGCTGGAGTTGCTGGGACGGCCGATTATGGTGGGAGGGGCACTTGCGTTAGACACAGACATGGGTGGCCCTGGCTGGGTGGCCCAGCTGGTTGGAGCATCGTCCTGTGCACCAAAAAGTTGCTGGTTTGATCCGCAGTCGGGGAGGGGGGCATAGGAGGCAACTGATCAGTGTTTCTCTCTTTCTGTCTCTTTCTCTCTCTTTAAAATCAAAACAGATCCTCTGGTGAGGATGAAAGAAACAGACATGGTTAAAGCTGCAGTCACCACGGAGCCTGAGGAAATCCCCCAATTCCCTTGCCAGGGAGCAGCTCTGCTCTGGGATGCTGGGGGAGAGCACCTTACCCTTCAGTCCCTTTCTTTCTCCTCCTGTCAGGATGATAAGATGTCAGAGTGGGGCTTGGGGAGGAGGAGTGAAAGAGACCATTTAAAACAGTTTCCAGAATATCGTCAGGGGCAGAGACGAGGAAGCTCCTATGAGATTGCCAAGTGCAGCAGCGTGGTGGGTTAGGCGCAGGGATCTGAGGTCGAAGGGCACGCTGCTGGTGGAGCCCACTGTAAGCAGAGGTGCCTCCGGAATCAGATGACGAGGTTGAGGGTGAGGAGGCTGCTTCCCACCCGGCTCAGCTTGCAGTTACCATTTCTCACCAGCACAGGGCAGCCAGCAACCCCCGCGGGGCACTGGACCTCCGCGGGCTGGTCCCCATTGGCCTTTCTGGCAGAAATACCAGGGAGACAAGTTCCTCCCAAATGCGCCTGCAGTCTGCCCCACATGACTTCTCTCCAGGAGTTTCTATCAGACACACCCTAATGACTGTCATTGACCATGAACCTGTACAGGCTCGGCGCACAGACCACAGCATTTGCACTGTGCTGAGACCTCAGTAGGAGGAGACCCGGCGGCCCCTGCTGCTGACGAGAGAACGGGAGCGCACCCCACAGGGCGGGAGGCGCTGCAGTGTGCCTGCTTGTCCAGTCACTTCCTTTAAATGGGTCGATGGGACTTACATAGCCTTTCTGTTCCAAAAACTATTTAAGGCCGCTTTGTAAAAATTCACACAACGCAGCAGGTTGCAGTCTTTTTTAAAAGTGGGTTTAGAAATCAGCACAAAGGGAATACAAGGGCAGGACAGGTAAGATGAGGCCGGGTGCAAAATCAGCCCAAGAAGCACCTGCTGGCAGAGGGACAAGTCTCGTTGGCTTGCAGAATATAAACGGGCCTTTCTGACCTTGAAGTCAAATGAAGGCCAGAGATAGGTGGTGAATGCCCAGTTCTACAGCAGGTGTTGGCCTTGGCATTTCCCTGCCCACGGTGTCCCAGCAAGGCGATTCCCGGAAAACATGGGAAGAGTCCGAACAGCATTCTTTACAGGTTGCAAGGAAATGTGGAGGGTCACACGGAATCGGCTCCCAGCTGATGCCGACCTCTGTCACTCACAGCCAGTCACGGCATGTGCTCCAGCAGCCACGAGGTCAGGTGGCTGTGTTGCCAGGGAGTTTTCAGAGAGCTCTCTGTTCTGCCCTGGAGTCTGCCTCCCCGTGACTTCACAGGCGTGTCCTGCTCAAATTTGGGAGGCTGTGTGTGTGTCGAGGGGTTGCTATTAGCCAGGTGACTTGGGGGAGGGTTGAAAAATGCACCACCCCGCCAACCCGCCAAGATATCTGGGACAAAGATATAATCTCTGGAATTTGTAAATGTTACCTTATGTTGAAAAAAAGACCTTTACAGATGTGATTATGTTAGGAATCTCCAGATCACCAGATTATCCTGGGTTATCCAGCTGGGCCCTAAATGCCATCACAGATGGCCATGAGGCGGTGCTGGGAAGATGGACAAGAGACTGAATGTGGCTACAAACCAAGGAATGGCAGCTGCCACCGAAAGCTGGAAGAGGCATGGGACAGGTTCCACTTGCGCCTCTGAAGGGTGTGCGGCTCTGCTGACACCTTGGCTTTGGCCCAGGGAAAGTGACTGGACTTCTGCCCTCCAGGACTGGGAGAGAATAAATTTGTTGTTTTAAACCACCAAGCTTGTCAATTGCACTGCTGGGATTATATCCCAAGAACCCTGAAAACCATTCCAAAAGAACCTATGCACCCCAATGTTCATAGCAGCACAATTTACAATAGCCAAGTGTTGGAAGTAACCTAGGTGCCCATCAGTAAATGAATGGATCAAAAAACTATGGTACATATACACAATGGAATTCTATGTGGCAGAAAGAAAAAAGGAGCTCCTACCCTATGCAACAGCATGGAAGGAACTGGAAAGCATTATGCTAAGTGAAATAAACCAGGCAGTAAAGGACAAATACCATATGATCTCACCTTTAACAGGAACCTAAGCAACTAAACAAACAAGCAAGCAAAATATAGTCAAAGACATTGAAATAGAAAAGGGGATGACAGTATCCAGAGGGGAGAGGGGAGGGAATTTCAGGGAAAAAGGGAGGGGATTATAGGAACAAGTATAAAGGACACATGGACAAAAA
>PVKM010031978.1:0-16629 GCA_004027735.1 Carollia perspicillata | reverse complement strand
GCCAGTTCACTGTACATGCCAACGACAGCTGATGTGAGACGAGAACAGATCTTTGTACACTTATATGACACAGTGGTAATTTCCTAATTCGTTAATAATTCTTAAACTTTTTCTGAGATCTAGTTTATTGCTAAATGAAAAGGGCTATTAGGCGATAGGGTCTTTCTAAAAACAATAAACTTTTATTTGCTTTATATGTAATTAAAAAAATCAAATGTGCCATAAAATTCTGTATTTGATAACTTTGGATAATGGAATTTTTGTCCTGTAACAACCCAAGATCTGGCTATTTTTTTCTTTTATGAGTCCTGATCTTTTAAGGAACTGGAAATGTTGAAAAGAAAATTAGCTTTTTATATTATATTGAGTCCCTTTACCCTCTCTCACCTCATTCACCAGGAGCCTGGGCCACTTTGGGGTAAACACTTGCCCATTGGTTCCTGATTCCTACAATTATGGCTTCATGACTAAAAATGGAAGCGGCAACCAGCTGCAGAGAAAATAAGATACATATGTTTCTTTCCACCACACAACACTATAATTAGAGTTCAGGGATATCTTGGGAAATTCACAGTGGCAGGAAGTGAGCTTATGCGTGCCTGCCCTTGGTTCATTGGTTCGTGGGCGCGCTGTGGGGGACAGGCTGTGGGCAGGCGAGGATGGCAGTGGGTCATAAGGATTGCGGCGACTCGCTTATACCTTATCTAAAGGGCATGACAGTCCCTGGCTTAGCCTGGTGTTATCCTGTGGAAATGTGGGCTCAGTATTGCCAGACCTTCTGATTTTCAAAGGTAAAATAGAAATGTAAATTTTGTGTTACCTGGTAATTTCCTAATTATTATATGTTAGCTCCAAAATTTAAAAAATCACACATGCGAGCCACACGGGACATGCATTTAGGCAGGATTTGATCCCGTTTGTCCCTTTGGCAGCCAGCACAGACTCTTGGTTCGCGGAAGAAGTTACAGGAGCCCTGAGATGGCGGCCCAGGAGCATGGAGGTATGGAATGCAAGACCCCGCATGGGTTTTGCTCTCTTTTCTGGTGTGGCTGATGGGACTGTGTCTTAATTTTGCTGCTCTTCTTAAGGAAAACCTTTCGCTATCCCGATTAACCTCCTGGAGAAAGAGGGTCTGGGGATATTGAACCCTGCTGCGGGCTCCAGGAGCCGAGTGGGGCTGTGCACAGGGGAAGAAGACTGGCTCCACTGCAGGGTGTGAAGCTGGGGCGTCATCCAAGACTCCTCTAAAGCATCTTATCGCAGGGTGTCAAACCCACGGGCCGCAGGCGGCCCAGGCTGTCTATGAATTTGGCCCAACAGAAGATCACAAATTTACTTAAAACCTTTTTTTATGCTCATCAGTCGTTGTGAGTGTTTGTATGTTTAATATGTGGCCCAAGACAACTCTTCTTCTTCCAGTGTGGCCCAGAGATGCCAAAGGTTGGACGCCCCTGACAGGATGTGGGTGGGCGGGCAGAATATGGCACCAAAGCAGAGTGGCCAGACCCGAGGATGGCAAGCAAGGGCAGGAGGAGTGGCATGCGGTGCCTGAGCTCTGAGGAACAGCTGGAGGGCTTGGCTTCGCTGTGGGTGGGGAGGGAGCTGTTGACTCAACCAACCTCATTTGGATAGTTGTTGATGATTAACTCAGAGGAATCATCTAGGCAGCATTTCCTGAAGGCCCTAGATCACATTCTCTCCCGGTACACCACTTGGAGGGCTGCCTATTCTTTAAGGAGCAGGAATATTATTCAGTACACACAGCTGATGACATCTGGCTTCACCGTGGCTTAGAGAAGGCAGGGGTCACAGTGCTTCCAGAATGAGGTCATGCCTTTGGACTTTGTAGTCATATTTCCTGTCATTCCCACACCATTGTGCTGGGTGCTCTTGGGTCCAAGGGGCTGATGATTCATTCTGTTCTTCTCTTTGTTATCTGAACTGAGTAAGGAACACAGGCCTTTCAGACAGAGTTCAGAATAATGACTTTACTCCTGGTACAGCTGAACCAGGATTGCAGGCTGGGCCTGTGTGGCCAAATGGTCTTCCTCACACCTTTCCTCCCAGAATTTGAGCTTCTACCCATCCCATCCCAGGCTTACCTGCTGGACAGTTGCCTCTGGGTTGTTTACCATATGGAAGAAGGGAGAGCTCTTGTGTTCTGAAGACAAGTTACTGCTAAAGAGGGAGGGGGGAAGCCATGTGAGGACAATGACCTCGAACACTTTAGCCTCATCCAGTAAAGCAGTGGTTCTCAAAGTTTGATCCCCAGATGAGCAGTGTCAGTGTTACCTTACAACTTGGTAGAAATGCAGCCCTGGTTGGTGTGGCTCAGTGGATGGAGTGCAGGCCTGTGAACCCAAGGGTCACCGGTTCTATTCCCAGTCAGGGCACGTGCCTGGGTTACTGGCCAGGTCCTTAGTAGGGGGCGTGCAAGAGGCAACCACACATTGATGTTTCTCTCCCTCTCTTTCTTCCTCCCTTCCCTTCTGCCTAAAAATAAATAAACTTAAAAAAAAAGAATAAAAACTTGTTAGAAGTGCAGATTTGTGATCTCCACTCCAGACCTAGGAGTCTGTGTTTTAACAAGCCCTCTCTGTGATTCTGTTGCAGTTAAAGGTTAAGGATCACTGCAGTACAGGAATGAGGTTCAGTGGACCCAAGACACTTACCCTCTTCCCGGTGAGATGAATCTCTCCTTTGGGGGAGAGAGAGAAAGGAGTGTAGAGAGAGGCCAGAAGTGCCACTTTCACAATAGGCCCTCAGAGAAACAGAAAGCTGGGAGAATGGGTCTCCCCTGACAGCTAACCTGCCTTCCCTAGAGAACTGCAGTCCGGAGACCAGCAGGTGCAAACATAAAGCCTTCCTTCAGATGCGCTTTTTCTCATCTGCGAACGTCTCCTGCCTTTTCTGACGCATAAACTCGAGAAGAAGGACTGATGAAGGAATAAAGACAAGCAGAGACAGGAAGAATATTTAGAGGACAGAGAAAAAGCAACGAAGTCATTATTGTGTTTCTTCCAACATCATCCTTTACAATCGATCATTTATTTTGTGTTGTACTAATTAAAAATGTAGCCTCCAATTCATTTTTCTGGTTGGGACCCAACTGCTGGCCGTTTGACTGTGACAGTGCCATCGGCCATCAGTGTGGACTCAGCCACACTGACGTTTGCTTCCTGTTTGTGTCCATTTGTTTTCACGTGATTGAACCCTGTGCTGTTTAGGGACATGGTTGTGTATGTCCTTCGTATTTACTTGACAGAGGAGATTGTGCAAACTTGCTCTGTAAGCTGGAGCATGTTAGGTCTCACTTTCAGCAGTTCTCAAATTAGAATGGAGGCCTGGTTAGTCACTGAAATACTTGGTGATTGTGTTCTCAACATTCCATACAGTTGGCATTTAATGTTCTAAGGTGAAGATAGAGGTACATTTCCCAAATGCTTGTGCTTGGGAAAAATGTCTTTTTTGCTTTAGCCAATACTTTAGAGGTATGGTATAAAATTATGCCTCCTGGGTATATATAACCTCAAAGAGACAGGGATGTTATGGTTCCCTTCATTTACTTTTTGTAACACAGTGTCTTGTAAACATACTCAATACCATGCAGTCTGGAGTGGATGCTTGTTTCTATTAAATATTTAACCTTTTCAGACACTCTACAGGAATGAAAAATGCTACAGAATTCAAACTACTTCTGCTTATAAATATTTTGCTCTGACTTCACCCAAAAATGGAATTATAGTGGTATTAATAATCACAATAACTGACCAGTTACTCTCTTTCAAGAACTGCTGAATCTGTAATAACAACCCAATGGGTACATAGGTCTTATCATTCCCTTTATACAGATGAGGAAAACTGAGGTACAGAGAACTTAAGCGACTTGCCCAAAACACTCCATTGTTAAGAGACAGCAGGAGAATCAAATCCATGTCTGTTTATATCAGAACTATACCCTTAACCATCTAGTCTGTTCTGTGGGCTACCTGTTAGGCTACCTCCTGACACGAATTGCATTTTGGGCCTTGGTCAGAATAGGAGAGGTCTCAGGTGGTTGGTGGGAAAAGTGGGGAATGCTTTCAGCCGTGTTGGTCCTTCTTTAGGGGACAAAATTTTGATCCTAATTAGATTCCTGGTCCTTACCCTAAAACTTCTGAATGATGGTCCTTGGGGATGAGGCCCAGAAATCTGCATTTAACATAAGCTCCACGGGGTGATTTTAAGACTACTAATGAGAACCACTGTACCTAACTGCAGTGGCATTTAATGGGTAACATGTAATGTCAGTTGTCGCAATCTCTGGGCCCTTGTCTTAAGGCAGGATTAAGACGGGGAGGCATCCCTGCTCATTACTATTGGGAGAATCTTGAATATTTTAATTTTTGTACATTTTAAGCTGCTAAACTGAATATCTAACTTCCAATTTGTGTGTGTAACCTATCAGGGGGAAAATTTAAGGAGAGCTGCAAAGCCAATATTGGCCCCTCCTCCCCCTCTGCTTCTCTCAAGGGATAGCTTTTCTCCCTTGTGGGCACTGTGAGGCCAAGGTGATGAGAACATCCTGTTCTGAATAAAACTGTTCGAGCCTATATTAGTATTCTATTGATCCCATAACAAAATGCCACAAATTTAGTGGCTGGAAAAGCACATTTGTTATCTGACAGTTCCATGGGTCAGAAGTCCAGCACGTGCTCACGAGGCTGAAATCAAGCTGCTGGCCGGGCTGCAGTCCTCTCTGCAGGCCCAGAGTAGGATCTCTTTCGCGGCTCATTTGGCTTGTTGGCAGAATTCAGTGTCTGGAGGTGGGTGGCCTGAGATCCCATCACTGCTTTATTCCTGGATGTAAACTGGAGGCCATTCCCAGCCTCTGGCGTCTACCTGCATTTCTTGGCTCATGGCCTCGTTCTTCCGTCTTCACAGTCAGCACACCTTGGATTTCCCCTCTTCCTCCTGGTTTTATTTCATCTCAGCCAGCAGGGAAAGGTTCTTTGCTCTTTGGCCCCTGTAATTAGATTGGGCCTGTCTAGATGTCCTAAAATAATCTCATTCCAAGGTCCTTACCCTTAGTCACATCTGCAAAGTCCCTTTTGCCATGTAAGGTAACATATCCCCAGGGTTCCGGGGATTAGGATTTGGGGCATATTTGGGGGTAACCATTCTGCCTGCCACGGATACATTGCCTGCCTTTGTTGACCGATAAGACAGAGGTGGTTAATGGTGCCGGTGGGGCTCCAGGCACTAATGCTGGTGTATATGAGAAAATGTGACTTGAGTGGATATTTTTGTAAATTGAAATCATCTCAGGGTCAGATTCCCAAACAAGTAGTTTTAGAAAGAATGTGTCAGGGTTTTCGTATGTGGGTGTGTCAAGCAGAGCTGCAGCAGCACTTATCTCTGTGTATCTCAAAGGGAGGTAATTCACCTTGTGCTTGCTTCTCCGGTCATTTAGATTCAGAATAAGATTATTATGATACGAAATAGGCACACTCATTCAGCCAGGGTATTTGCTTTCAGTTCCTTATTGCATCCCCTATGCGCTCATGCTTACGCAGTTTTGTTCATGCACTTCCAGCTGCCAAGTCTGCCCTTTAAAGAAGAGAAATCTTTATACCCATTTATCTGTAATAATATGTATTTAGGACAAATTTTGACACCTACTTATTCTAGGGAATGTTTTCCAAGGTGCTAAAGTATGGGATCTACTCACTTTTACTAGTAGCTGAATTGAGGTGATGAAAAGAATCCATAACATCTGATAGTCTTTCAAAGGTTGTTTTTGAGTTTTTCTCTATGATGTTGTCCCCCCTAAATCTGTATAGCAGGGGTGTCAAACTCATTTTCCCTGGAGGCCACATCAGTGTCATGGTTGCTGTCAAAGGGCCACATGTAATTTAGGACTGTATAAATGCAGCTACCCCTTAACTAGGGGCAAGGAACTCTGCATTCGGCCCTTTGAAGGCAACCTTGAGGCTGACGTGGCCCCCGGTGAAAATGAGTTTGACACCCCTGCTGTGTAGCATTGAAGAAGCCCCTGCAATGTCTTGGACATAATAGGGGCTCAGAACCGCCTATTGAATTCATACACCCAAACTCTTGCAAAGTGTGTGTATTTATTGTTTCCTCACAATGTTGTTAGAAGAAGAACATTGCTAAGAATGTTTAATGTAAAATGGCTAAAACTGGGACGTCAGAGATGAAGTTTCCAGTCATCTTTGACTTAATATGTTCATTCATGTCCTGTCAGGCAAAAGAGTAGACTTTTTTGGTTTGTTTTTGAATCTGTAATTCATGTATAGTATACAAGCAGAAAAATGTACAAATCATAAGTGTAAAACTTGATAAATTTTTACAAAATCTTTCACGAGATCGACCTCTATACCAGGAAGCCAAATTATTACCAGAACCCCAGAAACCTCCTTGCTTCCTTCCGGGGGCCCCCACTCTCTCAGGTAACTGCTACCCTGATGTTTTTAGAAGGTTGAGAAATGGGTCGAAACCGTTTTTAAGGTACAGGAAAAATTATTTAAATATTGTAGAAATACTCCTTAAAACAAACCTCCAAATAAGCGTATGTGGGTTTAGAGATTTAGAAGACGTGGCTCGTGCCCCGAAGGTACAAACACGGAAAAGGAAATTCTCTTCTAAATGTTGTTTCATCAGGTAGTTAGAGTTACAGAAGCAACTTTGAGTGTGATTATTAGTTTTCAGTGTTTGTTGAGTAATTGCAGTGGCTCGAACAATACTTCTGCCTTCACAAGTTGTGAAAGCTGCACCACACACTTGGCCCTAATCAATGATTCACCACGATATTTTCTACACAATTGGTATTGAGATCAAATCGGTACTTTTCTCTGAATTTTGGTTGAGTTTCATAGTAGGCACTCAAAAAAAAACCCCAAAAACCCAAAATGAAACTACTGTCCACAAAGGTAGCAGGCACCGTGCTGCGCATTTTAACTAACTGTCTGCCACCCTTCCTAACGGTGGAAAGTGAAGTTGCTTGTAACGAAATGAAGTGGATAGAATGTTAGAGAAGCTGGATTCAGGGCCACAAGCTCCCTTGTTTCCCACCCATTTTCTGTGTTCCGGGATCACATTATTTCCACGGGGAAACACTGGAAATGCCTTACCTACCAACATGAATGCTTATTAAATAAATCACGGTAGAGTCAATGTGGGCTAGTTATGAAGCATGATAGGCATGCTTCCAAAAAGTGCCTAATGATTTGGGAAACACTTAGTAAAGTTGCCTAAAACTGCACAGGGTGGGCAAAATAGGTCTACGGTTATGAGAATGTGGCGGACAGTTCATTCTTGTATTATTATTTATTAATTATGTATTATTTTCCACATGAACAGTTGTAACTCTACTTGGCCCCACCCTCCGTGTATTCCCGCACATGTGCACAGAAGAGACTGGAAACTCATCACACACAGGCACCGGTTGTTTGTGGATGGCGTGCTTGAGATCAATTTAAATTTTCTTATTTTCTAAATGTTTTCGCTTTATATATTACTTTTTTAAAAAATATTTTTATTTATTTATTTACTTTTAGAGAGAGGGGATGGGAAGGAGAAAGAGTGGGAGAGAAACATCAATGTGTGGTTGCCTCTCATGTGTCCCCCACTGGGGACCTGGCCTGCAACCCAGGCATGTGCCCTGACTGGGAATCGAACCGCGATCCTTTGGTTTGCAGGCCTGCGATCAATCCACTGAGCTACACCAGCCAGGGCTATATATTACTTTTTTAAAAAAATCAGAAAATAACCACACTGGATCCATTTTCTAAAAGGTTGCATTGGGCACAGAATAAACTTTTCCTGCAACGTGAAGTCACTGAGGGAAATCCAACCTGGTGACTTCATACTGTAGTTGGAGGTCAGCAGAATTTCTAATCACAGTAGCAGGGTCGCAAACATCCATAAATGGTCTTTCTTGAAATAACGGAATTTTTGAGGCAAGAAATGTTAATGCTCCCTTCATCCAGCTATCCATGCAGGAATCCTAAAGACAACATCATTTGTACCCCGCAAAAGTACTTGGAGCCTCGGTTGCCCCAGGCCCAGTGAAGAGAGCCTCAGTGTTGCAGAGGTAACGGGGGCTGCACCATTGGACAGAATGTTTCCTTATATTGGTGCAGACTTTGTCTCTTGGTAGTTCTGCTTTAATAGTCCTACTTCTACCATTCAGTGGCCACATAGAGCAACGGTAAGCCTCTTTTAATACAGGCACCTTCTAAATATTAAATGCATGTGTGTGTACTTTTAACAATCACTGAGGTAAAAATTAGGTATAATAGACAGGACCCATTTAAATTGGACGATTCAGTAATTTTTGATAGATTATACACCCACAATATCCTCATCACGATCCAGATGCAAAACATTTTTATCACCCCCCGAGTCTCCTCACTTCCCTTTGCGGTCCACTCTTCCTTACAGCCGTCGCTCTCCTCTCTCTCCCCGTGCGTTAGTTTGCGTCTTCTAGAATTTCAAGTCAATGGAATTATACAGTGTGTACTTTCATTTTTAAACTGGCTTATAACATACAAACCCTTAACTTTTCCTTTCACTTTGAGACGCAATTTTATAACAGCCATTCTTTACTTTCACGAGCTATCATAAATGGTGTTTCAGACTTCCTCTTATGAGAATTAACCATTCAGTGAAAATAGATTATAGATTTTCCAAGTGAACTTGTTCTTGCCTCACTTAAAGAGTAGAGTGGGACTCTACCCCTTGAGGCACTTCCTTGCTTTCACACTATGTAATTCTAGATAATGTTTCCAGTTACCATTCAAAGGTAATTTTGTACATTTGCTTGAAATTAGTCCAATGACTGTAAAAAAATCAGTAGGGTATAGTTTTTTTTAATGTTTAACACAATTTTCTAATTTTTTTTAGTAATCTCAATATATACTTAATTGCTAAATGATTTTTCACATGGTGAAAACCAAATTGCTATTTCACAATTAAAATGACAAAGGGATATTTGTAAGAATATAAGACCTCAGAGGGCAGTCCCATCTCATAGGAAGAAGACCTGATTTAGTAGAATTTAAAAGGTCATGCGAATATCCTGATATGTTTCAGGCACAGTCATAATCCAGCAGAAATGTTGATGGCGTCTACACTTTCCCTCTTTTTTTTTTATACTTTCTGGCCACACCCATGTTGTAAATTGGCCTTTCTACTTGAGACCAAGTTCTTTTAAGATTAAAATCTGTAGTAGTAGGCAGAACACTTCAGTGTGGACCTGCTTGTTTTCTTTGGTCAAACACTGAATTTGGCAGAGGATTATTTGAGAATACACAGTGTGTAGAGCCCGCTTTTACGTCTTGTGGATTTGTTTTCTCGGACCTTCAAATCTCAGGTGGTAAGACCAACAGAAGCAGGTAGGCAGAGTTTTTCCTTGTGTTAATAGCCGTGAGCTAGCCTCTGACTCTAGAGCTGCTTTTTTAACGATCGTTAGATTGAGAGAAACACCTTCACGGGTTTTTTTGTTTGTTTGCTTGTTTGCTTGCTTGCTTGCTTGCTTTGTTACTTGGGGCATTTCTTGCTTTTGGGATTGGACTTTGCCTTGTCAATGCAAATAGTAACCGTGGTGTAAGGAACACATAATTTTTAATTTTCTCTTAGTTTTTCTGTTTTAAAAAGAATTCTCTCTAGTTTTTAAAAAAATCTCTCTAGTTTTTCTGTTTTCTGTATTCCTTAAGTAATACTTGTTAGGTAAAAAAGGACTGTTTTGGTTTATTCAGGGTTGGAGTAAAGAATTTAAATTTATAATTTTTGATTTGGCTTTAATTTTCCCTTCGGGGATATGTGTGAAGACTTAGGAAGTGCTGAAGTGACTGCGTCGTGCACTTTCTGTGCTGTCTGGGGTGTGTCTGTATTACTGCCTCCAAGCCTGATCCTTTCAGTCTGATGAAACAGCTCTTCCAGTCCGTGGTGTAATCATGGATAAGCAAAACTCCTCTTTTTTCTAAAGGGATCCACTGATACATAAAACAAATGATTGTGGAATATTGCCAGTCCAAGGGATGTGGGAAGATTATATGCCAGCATCTGAAGTGTGAAGAAAATATCTAAGTTGAAATAAATTGTCTGTCTTTACTTTTGCTCTTCTACATTTTTAAGTACCAAAATGTATTTGGAGATAGTGCTCTGGTTTCCAATCTTCTTTCCCTGTCTTACTGAAGACTTTCATAAACAGTTTCCTTATAAATAGTGTACAGATAAGCATGCTCCCTTTCACTTTGAGCACTTTTAATGGTTTGTGAAGTTGACTGAGAACCATATACCTTCACCCTGGGAGCCGCAGCCGTCTTACTTTAGCTCTTTTCTTAGTAAAGCAGAAAATGAGCAGTTCCCAGACCGTGTAAAGCTGAGATGGTCTTAAATGATGCATGTCGAGGAAACCTGGTTACTGATACTGCTAGCAATTTGCATAGGTCTTAGTGCCAAAGAATTAAATACTCCTGCGTTTTCTTAAAAGAGGCCAGCTTTTTAAAAGTTAAAGTATGTTCCCTTTTGCAGTGACCTGAGCTCTCAAACCTAAGTAGAAAGTTAGGACTTAACTTACTCAGGTTGGTGAAGCAGTCAACCATTTAAGTTTATTTGTATAGGGGCTGTGTGGCTCTTAGAGACACAGCACATTGTGACCAGTTAACTCTGGAATGTGAATGCCATGGACACATTTCACATAGTTCTTTTAAAAAAACAACAACACACACCCTTTATGACTGTCTTAGGAACCAGCATTCCCTTCTCTGTATTATGTCTGGAATCCAAAAAAAGGCTGTGCCTTGCGCCAGTCCTTTCATAATGAACCAGCCAAAATGCTAAATTGTGTTCTTGCAGAGGAGGGGGGTAGCATTCCTTTATGTTCCCCAGTTTAGATCAGCTTACTAGCCAACAAGCATGATATTTGATTACCCTTATTATGTTACTTTGCATAGCTACAAATGTTACTAATGGTGTGGCCTTTTCTAGCCATTCAAAAAGCCATGTTCATGTGGACTGAGTCAATTCGGTAAAAGACCCGTTGCTGAGGCCCCAGCACTAAGAGCGTGCGGAGAAAAGAGCAGCCACTGGGGGTTAGGTGTGCACTGGAAGCACCTTTTTTATTTTTTATTTTTTATTTTTTTATTTTAATTGTTTTTCAGTACAGTTTTCTGTCTTTTACTCCCATCCCAGACCACCCCCCAGTGCTCCCCACCTCCCTCCCCTTTCCACCCCCCTTAGTTTTTGTCCGTGTGTCCTTTATACTTGTTCCTATAATCCCCTCCCTTTTTCCCTGAAATTCCCTCCCCTCTCCCCTCTGGATACTGTCATCCCATTTTCTATTTCAATGTCTTTGGTTATATTTTGCTTGCTTGTTTGTTTAGTTGCTTAAGTTCCTGTTAAAGGTGAGATCATATGGTATTTGTCCTTTACTGCCTGGCTTATTTTACTTAGCATCTTGAACTCCTTGCTTTTTCTTCTTCTAAGTGCTGACTTTAATCTCTAATGCTCAGTGTGTCTGGCTTGAATTGCTTTTAGAGTTCTAAAGGTTTATTGACCTTTCTGGCCACATCCTTCTGTTGGAATTGAGGTTTTTAGGGTTCTTTCACTCTCTTTCTCTCCAACTGTTTCCAACCCAGTTCTCAGTCTTGCAGGGTAGAAACGATGCTATTTTTTAACCAGCAAAAATGTGCTGTTAGACGGATTTTATAATATCCTTAACTAATATCTCATGGGGCAGTGTATACACAGGGCAGTGTTTACTGTCAATGACGGAGTAAAGCTGTAATTTGATAGTCTTGGTAATTTTGAATTGTATGTCCAACTTGTGGTCACACTCACCCCTATCTTATTTTCTAATGTAGCTGCTGACGACTCACACGAGGTTCTGCCATTATTTTCTTAAGCTTGCAATATATTTTCAGTACCCTGTTTCGTGCAGGCATCTTTTAAAGCTACTCGGCCATTTGGTGAAGATAGGTTTGATGTCAGCTAGATTATACAACCCACTAATCCACTCCACCAGGTATGCATGTAAGCTTCAGGATGTCAAATCTGGGAAGTCACCGAAGGAGTGACAGCCCACTCTGCAGCCTCTGCTTTGTGGCATGTCCTCTCCTCTCCTGGAGTATCACTTGAACTGTTCGTGACATGGGATCCTTTGTCAAAAGGACTGTTAGGATGCTAGTAAGAATACATATGTCAGCTACTTACAGATCTAGTTTCATTCCCTAATATTTCCTCCTAGTTACTTCTGCACTCGGGGAGACCATTGTTGTTGGTGACTGTGTTGTCTTCTGAGTACATGAGGTATGGCCTCACACAGATGTGGCCTCAGTTTCCTCATCTGTAATAGAGGGGATTGCACTAGATGAGTTTTAAGGTTTTTATCTGGATTTTTACCCCATTTAGTTTTTTTTAAAATCTACACTTGAGAACATATTTTCATGGCTTTCAGAGAAAGAGGAAGGGAGAGGGAAATATCGATGTGAGAAAGAAACATTGGTCTGGTGTCTCCCCTATGCATCTGGACCTGGGATCCAGCCCGCAACCTAGGTAGGCGTGTGCCCTGACTGTGAGTTGAACCTGCAACCTTTTGGTTGCAGGACAACACTCCAACCAGCTGAGCCACCAGGGCAGGACTGTTGCTTAGCTGTACATAGGCAATTCTCAATGGTTAACTGATTACTTTCCACTGAAAAGTTGGAGACTGATGTTGAGAACATGGTCTCCAAGAAATTATTTTTGAATATTTCCTTCCCAAGGGAACTTTTGGAAAACTTGGGGCTGGAGTTCATAACCTGGAGCCTATAGACCTCTGGAAGGACCATGGGGGCTTGAGGGGTGGGTGTGCATCCACAAACTCCCTGAAATCACATGTAAAATTCAGATCAGGTGCATTTTTCTGGGTGGATGGCTTGTCGCTTTTTATCAAAAAGGCTAACTAAACATTGAAAGACTTTTAGAATCAATGCCATATGGGAAGTATAGGCATTTCAAATATAACTTATTTATCTAAATTTGTTTGCTTTCTAACCTGATTTTCATATTTGTCTGTTTTCATCTCTACAGCATTTATTATGAAAATCAGTATTATTAGTAATGCTTAATAGTATACCCTTGAAAACCCCATGCTTTATTCCTACTGGCTTATGTACTCATGACATTATCTTGCTTATGAATGATACTTCTTATTGAGTGTAATAAGTAAATAAATAACATTTTACTTATTAAAAAAGGAAAAATTTGGGGTTAGATTTGAGAAAGTTAAAAACCTCGTGGAAAATTGTTTTGTAAACCTCAAGTCATCTAATTTCACCATCTACATAAAAAGGGCTCAGATCTCTTCCTTAAATATCGTGTGGAAAGATGATTCCTTGGTTGCCTTGACAACGTATTTCATGTCTTCATTGCCCTTGCACATTCAAGAGTCAGTGTGGTTTATGGAAAAGAACATGGAACACTGGAACCTCAGGTACACTGAAAACAGTACCAGCTTTGGTATTCACCAGTGGATGACCTAGGCTTTGTAGGTTACTAACCTCTTGGACTCTGTTTCTTCATATGTAAACTGGGAATAAAATAATATGAGGAAATATAATGCTATTATAATATAAAGTATGTATTTTCAGTTCTTTTTTTTTAATACTCACCTGAGGATATAATTATTTTTATTGATTTTAGAGAGGGGAAGGGAGAGAGGAGAGACAGAGAGAAAGAGAAACATGGATGTGAGAGAGAATCATCTATCAGTTGCCTCTCATTCACTCCCCAACCAGGGATGGAACCCACAACCTAGATACGTGCCCAACTGGGAACCGAACCTGCAACCTTTTGGTGTATGGGAGCGACGCTTCAACCCATTTAGCAACCTGGCCAGGGCTATATTTTCAGTTCTGCTTATTTAACTCACTGAATTGATGTGAGAGTCAAATGTGGTAAAATAGGTGAAGTGCTTTATAAATCAGAGAGCACGTCAGTGTGGAACGCTCTTCCCTGAATAGTGGCATGGGTTCCTTGCAGTAGCACAGTAGTCTTCCTTAGTCTTTGGGCCACCGTGAAGAATCAGTTTCAAACTTATTTTTTGTTTCCCAAACTTCAGGCCATTTTTGTTAACTAAGAATAACATCTCTAGTGAGTTTGCCTTGAGACACATGAACTGAATAAACAGACTCAAAGGAAAAAATCACCACATTGAAACATACACAGAACATTGTATCAGCCAGTTAATATTATTTTAGGACTCTAAAATTAACTAAAGCAACATTTTCTAAGATTGCAAAAGTTGGGCAGGGTCAGACTACTTCTAAGATTAGATACTGAAGTGGCAGGTGCGGAGCACCCTCTGGGCCTGACCCTGCGGTGGAAACATGGGCCTTGACACTGTCGTTTCAGTTATGTGGCTCCAGGGCTTCCTGGATGCGTGGTATTGGCACATTACTGCTTAACCTTAGTGAGCTCGAGTTTCGTCATCAGTAACAATAGATTCAACCACTACAATTAGGGGTTGTTTAAGAATTAAAAATAATTTGTATAAAGTGCTTGGCACATGGTTCACATCAACTGTATGTAAATTGTTAGAATCACGAACTGTTAATTTCGTGTTTGTGCATTTCTGTGTCTAGGCTGGTTGGCTGTGTTAGCCCCTGTTAATTATTTAGCCTTTCATTCTAGGCACTTTTTATTTAAGCCTAAAAACAAATTCCTACACACATAAGCCTTCCTTGTATTCCCAGATTTGAAATGTTAACTTAGGGAAGTTATAGTGGAACCTTGGTTCTCAAACTTAGCTTGTTCTGGAAAACTATGAAGTGACTTGTTTGAAAACCAAACCTCCTCTGTTGCCCGAGAGACACGTGACTGGTCATACAGGTATCAGTGTGAAAGGGTGGTGGGGTAGAGAATCCAGACCCAGAGTTTTGTTAGATAACAGAGACATTTCTTCCATGAACAACGTGGTTGAGAACCGAACAGTTCGAGAACCAAGGCATTCCAGAACTGAGGTGTGACTGTACTACATAATTTGCTTTAATTTCTCTCCCTCTTTCCTTCCCTTCCCCTCTAAAGATAAATAAGTAAAATCTTAAATGTATATATATATACATTTTATACATATGTATAAATTTGTATATATATACATATACAAATTTATATATATATACATATGTATATGTATATGTATATATACATGTGTACATATACACATGTATATATACATATACAAATTTGTATATATACATATGTGTATATATATACATATACACATTTGTATATATATACAAATATGTATATATATATACATTTTATACATATGTATAAATGTACATATGATATATGTGCATTTATACATATATAAATAAGCTTTCTGCTATATTTTCTTAAGACCAAATGAAAAGGATGGTTAAGTAAAATGCATTATGGAAAGAAGGCCCATTGTATGCTGTTGCAGGCTGCGCCCTGAGGTAGTTTATTTTGTTTCAACTTTTCATCATAGTTTTAATTATAAAATAATGAAACATGAAAAAGAGTAGTGAGAACATCATGTATGCTCGTATTTTCTCATAGATTTTAAGAAGTGTCAGCAGTTTGCTGATTATTTTATATATCAGCTGTCTATTTTCTGTCAGAAATGAAACACTAGAGATATGATTGAGGACCTTCCGCCATTGCAGTCCCTTCCCTTGCCAACAGTCCCAGAGTTGGCACATGCTAATTTTTCTTCCCACCCATGTGTCTATATTTTCCATTAACTTATGTCACTATACTTTCCATTAGTGACATAGAGAGCGATTTTAATGCTTTAAAATTTTTAGAGATGATATCTGCTATATATTGTTCTCCTATGACATATATTTCTAAGATTTTCTCATGTCAGTACAGGTATCTGCCTCATTTTAACTGTTGTGGAAAGTTTCACTAAATGAATATTATAATTATCTAGTCTTTTGATAATGGACATTCAGATTGTTTACAACTTTTTGATACTGTAACAGTCCTGTGCTTTTTACCTGTGCTGGAATACAGGTGAGTATATGAACCACAGAGTATATTCTGGTATTACTTATTTATTATTGTATTTTCCATATGAACAACTGTAAACCTACTTTTACTTACTCCTGTATTTACTTACTCCTCTGGGATAAATTCCCAGAGGTGGAATTGAGGGTCATGGAATATGCATGTCTTCACCTCTTACAGATACCCCACTTTGGAGAGCAATGTGGCAACAAGAGCTTCTGATTTCTTATATACTTTCCAGCAGTTTTCATCATTTTTGTATGTTTTCAGCTCTCTCTAGCATTTATTATGAAAATCGGTAGTATTATTAATATTATATGCCGTTTATTGCAACCTGGTGTGTTTAAGATGTTAGGTCATTGTTTTCATTTGCCTTTTCCATTCTACATAGCTATTAAAATGTTTAAAATCTGTGGCATAACGCCATTTAAAAAATCACACATGTAGAGCAGAGGAGGGTGGGGAGATGGCGAGGCTGTGCAGCTGCACCTTTGTGCAGCTTCTCCACCTTTCTTGCCCCTTCCCCGGCCCTGGGGCATCTATAGGATAGTCCACCTGTGCCCTGTAAAGCATCCCCAGTGATGGGGAGGTCTCAGAAAAGGAGCC
>PVKM010031977.1:0-16599 GCA_004027735.1 Carollia perspicillata | reverse complement strand
AGTGCCAGGGCGCGCATTTGTAATAACAAGTGACTATTTAAAAGCAGTGTGTAGTTAACAAAAGTTGTTCCCACAAATCGGACAGTAGCAATCAGACAGCCCCGCCCAGCCCGGCCCAGCAAGGGTTAAAAGTCTCACCTGCCTGGCTCTTCTTACTGAGAGTGGAAGGCCAGAGGCAGAAGTCAGAGGTGGCAGTGTCATCATCTGTAAAATGAGGGGGGTGAGCTCTAAGTTCCCTTCCAGCTCTCAGTTCTATCACCGTGAATTCCAAGACAGAAGCAGAAGCCACAGCCTTAGGGGAGGGCGAGGCAGAGAAGTTCCCACCCCCTAGTTAGTCCTTTCCCGGAATCCACGGGCCCAGAAACAGAGGGTAAAAAGCTAGCGAGCAGCTTCGACTACCAGCAGCAAACACTTTCAAGATGACAAACCAAAACTAACACAGTCTGGGCAGTTACTCTCTGCTTTTTACAAATTCTTCCATCCTCAACTGGCCTCTACGTAACCCCTCCCGAATACAAAACTGACAAGCTCGAGTTTAAAAATCGAGAGGTAGCGATTACGGCAGAATGGCAAATGGGAACAGATGAGATTTAACGTCTCCCCGCCCCACGCGTATGCGTTGCCTTACGGGTACAGGCACAGTATGGAGGCCACAGATGTTCCTCGGCCAGACTTTGCAGTGCCGCACATCTAGGTGAACTTGAGTTGGCAGAGCTAATAGTTAGAGGCGGGCCACTTCTGTACACATTAGGTTCAATGCTCAGATCATGTGAAAGAAACCAGAATAATGTGAGCAATGTCAAACAGAAAGAGTCACGCTTAAAACATCAATGTTTGCCCCCCACAGGAGCAATGGGCTCACTCAGATAGGCCTGCCGATGCAAAAAATGCTTCTCGTGGGTATTTGTACTTAAAATATACTGTAGTCATAATTAAGGTTCCATGTGGTTTCCCTTATTGTGAGGCAGAAGCCTCATTAAAACCCTTTATGTGGGGCCCTGCCAGTAAACTCCACTGTGGTTCTGAGTCGATCCCTCCACCTTCCCTATTTTACCTGATACATTTTGTTAATGTTTTTATTATCCATGACATGCCGGGACCACTGTACCTTTTTAGTTTATAGATGTCAGCCAAGGCAAAGTGACATTCAGTTTTCAATTAATGAGCTCTGGTTGTGGTTTACAGAAAACAATGCAACAATTCTGTGAGGGTTACAGAATTCTGACCAATCGTTTTTGGTCATTGGAGACTGTAATGTCTTGAGGAGTAACTCCGTCTGGGCAAAGAGAGCTAGCTAATGTGAACATTAAAGAAATTACACAGTAATTTTTATAACTTACAAAATACAGAATTTTCTGGAATTTGCTTAGTCATTTTGTGTTAACAAGAAATGTTTCTGAAACATACGACAATGTGTTCCGTATGAAGAATATCAACTATGTGCTACAGGACCCCTTGGGGTCCCTTACGCCCACGCCTTTGGACAGGTGCGCCGTGGTGGGCGCACGGTGCACTGCAGGGACTCTCAGAGCCTGCAACACCTGACTACGCAGTCGGGGCACTGGCCTCTCTTCCTTTCGACTGTCAAATTTAAAAAAAAAAAGGGCAATAGCCAACATAACAATAGCCATCTGGTGTGAATGAATCAAATTATACCTATTTTTTGGTCAGATCGGCCAAAAAATGTAACTTTTTTGGTGTGTCGTGCTGCAGAACTTTAGTAGTTAGTCTACGTGTGCTGTGAGATGAAAAAGGTTAAAAGTCGCTGCTTTATGTGACAGTCTCTGATATGGAAATGGGAAAGAACATAATCCCCTTCCTCAGCTTCAGTTATTTATATTAACTGTTGCAGAAACAAATGATATAATTAAATTTTATTGACTTAGGTTGTATCTCATGCTTCTAATTTCTGTTTCGTACAGCTCAGGTTTCCTTTCGGACTGCCTTCTTGGGTTATTTTGACGTTGCACCCTGAGTTATTCATTCCTGCGTCACTAACCACATCACAACCACAAACTAAAAAACAGACCTAGATATTATAGCAACTGAAGTCAAGAAAATGTAATATCTACTTATTAAAAGGGTCAAGATGAAAGCCTGGAGGGTCTGAAAAGTACTATTACCCCAATCTAATTTTATAAATGTAAAACCAAAGCTAAGTAACTGCCCCAGTGATGTGCGTCGGAGTCTCCAAGCGCCCCCGGACCATCTGACACTCCTGCCTATAACCCTCCGATGAAACAAAGCCTGCACTTCCAGAAGCTCCTCGAAGCCCAAGACAGCCACAGTGCATCTTCCCGATGGGCTGGTGTGACTCGACTTGGGGGCGGGGTACACGGTGCAACAGACATGGGTGTGATATAGAGTAAATGCAATACTTGGGTGAATTTTTAGACAAAAAATGACTAACAAAATTCTGCACTTGTGAGGCTTTGGGCCATGCTTCCAGATCCCCGAAGGCACTCATTTACCTTCCCTCTGCTGGCTGGGGTGCTCTGCTGGAAAAACCCAAACCCCTCATCTACTGTTTAGATAATCCTAATCGAACCTGTTGATAAATAGGAGACTGAGTTCCAGGGAAGCGGTGCCATCTACTCAGGCAGCTTAAGAGAGGCTGGGCCACAAACTAGACAGACCTCTTTGACTTCTGACCTTCTGACCTCTTCGCAATCTTAGTTACCTTGAAGGAATTTCATTGACACCATCATAGATTTTATATATATATACCCTGCCTTAAAAGTCTATTTGCCTAAGTAAATTTGCCTAAAAATATTTCAGTAGGCTCTTCTGGTGCCTACGTGTTGCCCCAGTGAGAGTTACTGTCTTTGGGATACTATTAAGGACTCTTTGAGGTCTTGTTGTTGATCTAACCTACTAAATAGTGAGCAATTAGTTCAGTTGCTCATGACACAGTGTAAATGAGACCAAGGTCAAGGGTTTGATTCCCTTAGGACCTGCTGGTTTCCTACAGATGCATTTCATTCCAGACCTGCTATCTGCACTCCTGGCCATAGTCAGACAGCTTGCCAATGAATAGAGGTAGCAAACGCAGATGCAAAAACTTTGCTCATTAATACCTTAGCAGCAGCAGCAAAAGCCATTCACAACCTCATATACATGAGAAAGAACATATTAACAAAATGCCCATGAAGCACAGATAAAAAGAAAATCAATGTTAAAAGAAAAAAATGTTGTCGTCCCCACCACCCAGGTCTGTGGGGAAAAAGAAAAGTAGCCTCTCTTTAACCACTCCGGTTTCTTGGGTCTTCGGAGCAAGAAAATGTGGGAGAAAGAACTGAAACCAAGACAGTTAAAGTAAGAGAGAACCTCTGCCCTTTGGCTCTCAGGGCCTGCAGTCCCCACTCAGCATCGTGCACACGCTGCTGTCTAATGCCGGTGGTCTGGGGTCACGCCTAGCTCCGAACTAAAAGGCCAGCTGCTGAGGGCAGAGATCGGTCTAATCCTTGTCTGTCTCTCCTTCAGTGCTTAGTAACAATACTTGCTGTTTCCAGGCCTTCACCTAGTTCTTCAACACATTTTCTCCTTTAGTAGGCCCTCAACAAATAACGGTTACTTGAAAATGAGCAAGGAGATCTCCAGAATGAAAGGCAATCGTAGCTTTTTAAAAAGAGCAGACTGGGTACTTGCCATTTCAGCCTGTCAGCTAGACAACACTGTGCCTATCTATGTCTCTTCCTCTGGAAGCAGTGGAATTTACAAATCCCAGCTGAGGAGGAAGGTCGGGCAGAGAAAAGGAAAAGAGGCCTAAATCCAGGTGGGACATACGTTGGCATACTTAGAGTCATTTGTCCTACTATTTTTAATGCCAGGGCATAAACGTACATCGTGAAAAGCCATCATACTTCTCAGCAATGAGGTGTGAACTTCAAAGCTTCATTGGGGCCTTTTAAATGGTAGGAGTTATTGCTCCAACAAATCTCCAGTGAAGTCCTAGTGCTTTTCATTAACCCCTTCACGGCATTCTTTCTATTGGAACATGCAAGGCACAAGATCTCGGCAGAGCTGCTCTCCTGCAGGAATCTTCCTCCCCTTCCACCACTTTGGCTGCCCCTCCACAACTGCTCTACCACGTAATTTCCAATTGCTCCCTGTTCCAATAACATGCATTTCCCATAGCGTGTTTTTGGGCCCTTTGTAAATACTTTACTGAATGATGAGCTGTTTCTTAGCCCATTCTCTCCAAAAGTAAAGTAAGCTTTGGATGGTAAAGGTCGTGATTTATTTTCCTTTCATATCCCTCAGAGCCTTCTATATCCTAAGAGCTTAAATTTTTTTTTAAATATAGGTGAATGGATGGAGGGATAAATGAATGAATGAGGACCGTAAATTAAGGATTGGGAACTCTGTATAACTGGGACATTTTGGCACATTAAAAAAAGAAATATAATGAGCACTAGGCACTATTGACCTCAAACCTGAAACGTAATTCAAATACCATTCCATACCTACAAAATTCTGTACGAGTCTCTTTAAAGAGTGCTCACGGTGCTTCCCGAAAATCATTACATCACTTGACCTCATGCTTCCCACGGGAGCCCACAAAGGGCGGGTGCCACTAGTGAACAGACAGACACCCCTGTTTTACCACCTTAGGGCCAGTATCTGCATGTAAGCTACACAGGGAAGCCACAGGGAGAAGCAAAAAAGGGGGAAGCGGGCCAGGCCAGAAAAGCATGGCCTACGGGCAGGTTCGTCAGCACACTGGCCCTCAGGATCCCAGGGCAGCTGCTGCCATCACGGTCCTGTCATTTAACATTTGGAGTGGGAAGTGAAGATCACAGAGAGTAAAGTTCACGTGCTGTCTGAATTTCTAGACTAGAATATAGAGCCAGTATGTCAGAGTCATCAAGAACCACAGATGACCTTTACAGATGAAGAAATGGAAGCTTGGAGACATGGCAGATCTGAGTGACATCACAAGACTAAAACCTGGTTCTATCCCGAGTCCAGGTGTTCTTTCTACTCTCCTTACGCTGCTCTGACCGAGTGTGGCGGCGGGAAAAGGTGGAGGATGTGCCTCGAGTTTCCTTAGATGTGAATTCTAGGAAAACACACCTGGAAGAGGAAAATCGTCTTACAATACAACCTTTGCAGGCCACACGGGAGGCAGAGCCTTAAAACTGGGGGGTGTCATCTCCGACCAGCACAGGCTAGCCACCTTTCATAAGGCATGACTGAGCAGCTCTGTAATACAGTGGCAACAAATTAAGAGGAAGCCATTGGTGTATTCAAGTGCTCTGTTCTACTTTATCAAGGTCATGTCCCACGACTCCTTGGAGTGAACGCCCCTCTTCATGGCAGGACATATGCTCAGCGCTGCCCCGGAGCTTTGTTCATACTCCCCCCAGACTCTCAGCCCCCTCTCTTCCCTCTGCCAGACCAAGGTAAGTGAGCACTGTCTATGGAGCTCAACACACATCTGGACCCCTCAGGCACACATGTTCTCAGCATCTGTTCTTTACCATACACACCTTGAATATTTATGATGTACATCTTACCTCTCGGTGCATTTTAAGAAACCATCATTGGTCTTAGATAATAAGTATTTTCATTTTCTAGCTAAAGGGAAAGCAAATTAATAATAAAAACCTCGTGTCCCTTTTGAGCCTACCCAGCACCTAGCATGGTGCTGAGAAAAGACAGGTGCTTCCAAAAACTGTGCTAAGTGAATAAATCACTAGCAGAGTCTCAAAGCAGGCACCGCGACAGAAGCAGAAATGCTACGCAAACATTGCCCCGAATCAATCTTAGACTATAGGCAGGCCGTTAGTTTGCATTTTCTACACTGAGGTTTTAAGGGATTTTACATTAATGTTCTTAATGTCCCTGAATTTGTCTCCTCACACTAAAATGGGCAGGTATCTATCACTACATTGGTTTTACTTTTAATGTCATTAGGTAATACCTGGAAAAATATAGCTATATAAGAGAAGTGTAATGGGGTCATGCTGATGGAGAAGAAACCAGCAGAATGGGAATTTGAAATTCACTTTTTAAGATAATGAAAGGTCAGACTAGCAAACTCCATAGTTTTGCAAAAGAGAGGAAAAGTGCCTCAACTATCCAGTATAAATATTTATTTTCCGTGTTGCAATGAATTGTACTTTTCCACTGCACGCTCACAAAGTCTGAAAGACCAGCTGATCCTAAGGCTAAGAAAGTATGCTCTGCTGAAGGAAAGAGAGGGGGGAAAAACCCCCGACAACCTGGCAGTTTTTGGAAACTTCAACCATTCCTTAGACTCACCCCAGTTTTGAGGATATTGTTGGAATGATGTATTTCCTCCCTGTGAAGGGCAGGGAGGCGGGCGGCAGAAGCCGTGTGAGTGTGTGTGCAGGGCATGCGGGGAAGGAGAGTGAGAGAGAAGGCAGGAACCGAGCAAGGGGTTGGGGGTGGGGGGAGAAACGGAGAAAAATGAGAGAGATCTTGCTAGGCCTTGATTAAGAACTTTTTAAAGGCTAGGAAGGGTGGAGAGTCTTTGAAACCGGATCCGCTGCAGGAAGGAGGCCAGCACCCAGGACACCGTGTCTTTCAGAAGAGGCCACCCACAGTGCCGCGGCGGTCATATGACCGCGCTGTCACATCCTGAAGCCATTTCCAGCCATGCACACGTCTGTGCTCCCATTTAGAGAGGATGGGATATATTGGGAACACACATATGGAAACACTTTCAGAGAATCAGTTTCCATGAAATTCATAATGAGCCAAGTGGCTTCAGATGTGGTTGCGTTCCTCCGATTAGCCAGGGGAGAAAAAAAAAAAGGAAAAAAGGAGGAAAAAAGGGACAAATCCATCCTTTCAGACCTTATTTCAGTTTCGGAGAAATTAAAAACCACTAATGACTTATGGCTACCAAAACATGGAGCCACAATTGAGAGAGGAGGAACTAGGAAAAAGAGGGAGAGAGGTTTAAAAGCAATAGTTTACCTCTCCTAAAAACAGCAGATTTAATATCGGTAATCTTATCTTCAATCAGGAGGAGGCTATCCTGTGATGGTATCTGCCCAGAGTGGATGAATTTTCTGCACATGCGCCCACTGGGGGGGTGGGGCTATGCGGAGGGAGGCGGAGGCTAGCTCTTATTTGATAACATATGTGGCCAATTAAGATTATTTTAAAAATTGCAACTAAATGATAAATTGTTCTTAAGTAAATCTTTCAAAAAAGCTCGAATGCAGAGGAGACAGCCTGGTATTTTCCTGTGGCCTGTGCTCGTGGTAACTCAGATTACATTAAAAGCAGAAGTTTATGAACCGGTTGAGATGTTATGTACGTTAATATCAGGCAGCAAAACCTAGGTGATGGGAGGGCAGGAAACACAGAAAAGGGGTAAATGGGGAAGGCTTTGAAACAGGCCCGTTTACATGATACTACTAGGTTAAAACGTTTTTATATTAAAAACAAAAAACCTGCATATAATGGCGTAAAATTCACATGAATTTTAAGATAAAAGTTAAGACTTGCAAATGCTCACCTTGCAAGAGCTGGGGTTCTTTGGGGTTATGTCAACAGATCGTGAGAGTGGGAGCAGGGAAGGGGCTGTGGCGTCTCCTCTGCCCTTTGGGGTGCTTCAGTGGAAAAATCTGAACAGTGTTTCTTTCAGGCTTGGGAGCAAGCCTAAACCCATTGTTGAGGAATGCTCTGACTAGAGGCTGCTGGATGACGGGCTGGGAACCAGCGCGGGCTAGTGCCTGGCAGACCAGTCTCCGCTCCGCTCCAACCACAGGACTCCTGTAAGGGCTTCAACACCCTCCGCGCCCGCCCGCCCGTGCTACAGGTCTCACTAGAGGAAAGTGGCTGACCAAACACTGAGATGTGAAGGCTTTGGTCTGCGGAGGGCCATGCAAACGCTTACACAATGTGGCATTAAATCCTCACCACAGCCTTGCGAGGTAGACAATGTCACTGACCCAACATTATGGGTGACAAATAGGCTCAAAGCAATGATTTCCTCAAGGGTGCAGACAAGTAAACGGTGGCCCTGGATGGGCCCTGAACCTGGAGGGCCCCACTGCCAGTCTCCTCCAGGATGTCAGATTCAGTGGCATTGTCATGTAAATTCCAATAGCTTGGCCATGTCTACCTGGAAGGCAATGATGAAAGGGTTCTGGTCAATTTTCAAGGACAGCCCTAGGGGTGGAGACAGGGATGGGATGTGGAATGGGAAGGCTGACATTGCCACTTGATCTGCATGCCTGACTCGGCCCTGGAATTCCCAAACGTCTACCACTGATGTGCCGAATGGTCTCAAGCAAATGTTGAAAGCGACTTGGCAAAAGTACATCCCCATCTCCAAAGGGCATTCCTTGTTACTACTGGTCCTATTTGAACTGGTAGAGCCAGAGAAGAAGGAAACCAGAAAGGTCGGGTCCAAGCTAGAAAAGACAGGAGAATCAGAACCCTGAAATTCCTGATTAACTCCACACATCCAGCTGCAGGCCCCATCAAACTCTTCTATAAAATATGCCCGTTGCAGCAGGAAAAGCAGCAAATAATCATCACAGACGAGACCACATTCCACCAGCCTCTGAATGCCCACACTCGTGTTTTCAGATGGAGCTTCCATTCGCCACTACTTGAAGCAGGAAAAGGTCTGCCCCTTCAAATCTAGCACCAGTCCAGTTTCACACTGTCCCTGTAACTGCATCGACCCGGGAGGCCCAGGGAAAGGGAGAGTTGCCTCCAGGCAGCAGCTGCCCCCAAGGCCCTATCACCCAAACCATGACAAGCTCTGGGGACACGTTTTCAAATATATTGGGTTGGCCAAAAGTCCACTATCTTTTTCTGTAAAATAAAAGACACGTTTTACATTTTCACCAATGACTTTATTGGTTTGGATAGTTGGAGTACGTCAGCTATCTCCTGCTATTGGCTTCTAGTGGGTAGAGGCCAGGGGTGCTGCTAAACATCTTGCAATGAGTAAGACAGCAAAGAATTATTTGGCCAAAATGTCAGCAGTACCAAGAAACTTTGCAAACCCTTTTTGGCATGTTCAATCAGTCACAGCCCCTTCTCCATACACTGCACAAATCTTTCTTTTGCATTTCAGTAACACTGTTACCTTTCTGGAAATAATAAAGCATAATACGCCAAAAATATTGTCTATCTTCCATCTTCAATATCAAAATGGCTTGGGGCAAAAATTCACCCATTTTGTTTTTTAAATGTACATCGATATGACAGCTGTCACAATACAATCTAACAAAACTGTGTCAAATGAAGTTAGAGACAACTAAACATACTAAAGCCTTCATGTGGAAAAATCGTAACGGACTTTTTGGCCAACCTAATAATTACCCCTCAAAAGTTTTGGTTCTCTGGTGTGGTCCAACAGCCCTGAGGCCATCCTGGACCTCAAAGCACGTGACTCAAACAACCCAATGCCCCAAGACCCAGAACTTGAGCCAGATGACCAAAAGGCTGTTGTCTCTCTAAGTCAGCTCAGAGAGAACGGCTACCCGCGTCCCAACACAGTCCACAGTAATCTAGGATGAAAATCACAGGCTTCGGCTTTCTTCTGTACCCTGCCAGCACCCATCCTTGTCTTTGCCCTCTCTTCCTGCACAGTCAGGTGCACCCACTCACCTGCTGCTCCCTAGTGCAGGTCGGGGCTGGTCATGACCTGGATATGGTTCCTTTCCCAAGAGGAAAATATAAGAGGCTTCTTGGTTTTGACAGAAGGCTGCCTTAGAATCACGGTCCACTTTCGTTTATGTGATGTACCTTCTGCCCAGATGGCGTATCAGGGTTCCTGAATCCTTCCCTTGTCCAGCTTTCTGGTTCCTCAGAATTTCACTGTGCACGACTGCCTACCTGTTCCGTGACTTCATGTCACATCTTTTTCAGGTATGTGCACATTTCTAGATCTCTTATCGGGCACTCAACAAATGTTTGCTGGAATAACAATCTTGTCCCAACTTAGCTTTCCAGTCTTGTCTCTCACTCTATCCCTTCTTGAACTCTGCACTCCAGTCAAACTGGACCCTTTTCCGTTTTCTGCGCTACCCTCCATTTCCCACCTTCATGCCTTGGTGGTTTGTATTCGCTCAGCCCTTGGCACCCCCACCCTGCCCTTTCTCACTCCCTTGAAATTCTAAGCAGCCTTTAAAAATCTACCTCGCTCTGCTGTACAGAGTCTTCTCACGTTCTTGCTTTAGTCCATAGTAACCTCTCCTTCCTTTGGGCTTAGTTCTTCATTTACATCTCTCATAGACACACACACAGAGAAGCTACAATCACCTTACCACTTCCACTAGCCTATAAATTCCTAGAGAACGGGAACTCTGTCCTACTCATCTTTGAATGCATCGTAGCCTCTCTCAGAGTGACGTATAGAAAGTATTTCCGTGATTGTGAGAAAAAAGGGATGCTACACCAGGTTTGACTAACTCCTGTCTCTGATTTCTTCCTGTGCACCTTTATTTAGCTAACTGCTTTTCCTGACCTACTACACCTGTGTTTACCTGGCCCGAAAGGGCTTAGGTTACTTCCAGATCCACAGCTCTGCTCTGATCACTGATTTGGGGGTGCATCTCTTATTCTAACCTCTTCTTTGGTGTATTCCATTAGGATAAGAACGAAACTTTTTTCTAGCTTTTCAAGCCCAAGCAAACTATTCTGTCCCACACTGACAGTGGCTCTTAAAAATAAGAACTGAATTTTAAAAGTCTCATATTTATATATTGTTTTTTAAGCCGTCGCTGTTTTTGCATACATCTGGTTTTGCCTTCACAAAGCCTGTGAGGTAGGCATGACAGCTAACAGTGCATGAGGAAGCCAGGCAAAGAAAGAATGACTGTCTCAAGGACACGGCCAGTTAGTGGCAGAGCTGAAAGTCAACTGTTGGGTTTCCTGATTTGTGTCTCTTTTCCCCTCTAGACTTGCCTCCTTAACATGTACTACTTTTCACCCTAAGAGAAATTCAGATCGGGGAAAGGATGTTACTTCTTTAACAACAGGGGACATTTCAATCGCATTTTGAAGACAGTGATGACAGGCATGCCTTCACACATCAGAAGTTTAGATCCAATAACATCAGAAACCAATCTACTTACTACCTTTCATTGGACTGAAAAAATGACTCACTTTGAAAAGAATTTCTTTTTCTATCTTGCTAGAAGTTAGCCTAAAACCATGTACGAGATGTGCAAGCATGTGCTACCCTGCGACAATTCTGCTTATGTAACTTCCGGATCCCGACGCAGTGCCGTAGTGACTCGTTCCTCTGACAGTCTCAGAGTTTTTCCACTCGAGCCTTGCATACAGAATTAACTCAAAACTTCTGCAAGAAAAATGTCCCTTTCTGAGTTTGATTTGGCCTCAATTTCAAAGAACTGTTTGTATATTTTAGAATATGTAGAATTTTCCTTTGATTGAAACCTCTCTTAACAATGGACAAGAGATGATTTCTTTTCTGAGTAATTTAAACAAAAACAAACACATCTTAGTTACATAGAGCCTTGTTCTCAAAGTGATTTTTTTGAGAGAAATCAAACCCTACAGATTGTTAAGCATTTGGCAAAAGCCTTCAAACAGCCAAAGCCAAATAGTGAGATTTTCCTTGTTGAAGGAGATAAACAAATACTAAAGCAAATGAAAAAAAAAAAAGGAAAAAGAAAAAAAGGACCTTCTTTCACTTTCTAGTCTGCTCAGTACCATTCCCCTCTCACTACGTACACCCACCCCTTTAGAGGGGTTGTATCCTCAATGTTTACTCCTGGTGCTATAGTAATAAACTTGCCGCAAATAGACATTTTCAACATCTGTTTGTGGCTGCTCCCAGACTCCTTGTATGTCTTTGGGACACGAAGCCCTCTGTCTCCCAAGTGTAAACAGACAAACCTAATTGTGTATTAAGGTGTCTGAGAAGAGCTACTTGTTTTGATGACAAAAAAAAAAGAAGAAGAAAGAAAGAAAAAACTGAGTGTGCCGTGGGACGAATACCCAGTCGTGCAAGTTCTCTGTCTGCCACAGACAAAACCCAAGCTCCATTTCTCCTCGCCTGAGAATGCAGTCGACTGCGTCCACTCCAGATGCGGACCCAAACGGCTGATGACTGGTCAAGCAAGAGAGATGGTGCTGTCACAGATCCAGGGCAAAATCTATTCAGTTTCCTCATGAAGATTTGGTTTTAAGGTAAAAAGAAGAAAGGAACGAAGGAGGAGATAATTTGGGGGTAGCGCTTTTTCTTCTTCAGGTTACAATGGCATGTACAGCAATAACCAAAAAAAAAGAAAGGGAAAGAAAGAAAAAAAAAAGCCAGCAGCCTATTACAACTGTAGCAGGAGAAAACGATTCTAGAATGTTGGACTAGCAGTCTGGGCTATGGGTTCTGGTCACACTGCTGCCCGCAACAGGCAGGGTGATCTTGGTGGAATCCCTTCCACTCTCTGACCCACACATCAGTAAAATGATGGAATTTGACTAAATCACCTCCATGGGTTTCCAGATCTAAAATTCTGATACATACATACCACCTTGAGAATTCCAAAAATGCATTAAAAAATTCTACTAGAAAGACTGTTCCTCTTAAGAAAGGTGCCCATTCATTAAAATGCAGTATTACAATTTTTGAAAATGGGGTATATCCGCTTTGCAAAATACACCCAGGTTTTCTCTCTAAAGACAAAATGCCAATTAAACAATGTAGATGATCTTTTTCACAGAATTAAAAAAAAATGGAATCGTTTACAACAGTTTTAACAGAGGCCAAAAGAAAATCGGAACACGATTAGCTCTTTAAGAAGTTTTTCTTGCCCTGACCGGTGTGGCTCAGTTAGTTGGGCATCATCCTGCAAATGAAAAGGTCGCAGGTTTGATTCCCAGTCAGGGCACATGCCTAGGTTGCAGATTCGGTCCCCAGTTGACGCGTGTATGAAAGACAACCAGTCGATGTGTCTCTCTACAAAAGGCAACAAATTGATGTCTCTCTCTCTTTCAAGTCTATGTTTCTCTCTCTCTTTCTCTCTTTCCCTCCTTCCCTTCCCCTCTCTTTAAATCACTAAGCATGTCCTTGAGTGAGGCTTAAAAAAAAAGAAAAAAGAAAGTTTTTCATCATTAAATTTAGCAGTAAAGGAGGCTAAACTAGCTTGAGCCTCACATTCAATGAGAGACATGATGTGATTTTTTGTTGTTGTTGTAGATTCTTCAAACCAGACTGTTCTGACCTGAACTACCGTACGTTAAGTTAAAATTAATAATATTTTATATCACCCTGTCCAACTCTTGCAGTATAGGCTTATCATTATGCATAATTTAAGTAGCTTAAATTTCCATGCCCCATATATAAAAATATAATTGGAGGTGTTAATATTTCATTAATATGTGTATTTTTACCCTCTAGAATAAAATTTAGATTTACAAAGTTGGGAGGTGGATTATTCCCACTGTTATTTCCAGTAGAAATTTAGTAAATTCTACTTATTTTGGGAACTCTGACCCGCATCAAGCATGAATGTTGGCTACTTAATAAGGATTACTGGTGTTATGTTCCTAGAGCATGGCCCAAAAAGATCAGTGTGATACGGTCCCTCTGAGGATGACATCCACAAGCTTCTGGAGGAAAGCCCGGCTCTGACAGGGAGACTTCTATGACAAATCACAGCGGGAGCCGAAAGACTCGGGTTGAGGCTCTACTCTCCCACTTTTTCCCTCTGTGACCGGCAACCAGTCTCTGCATGTCTCTGAGCCCTAACCCTACTGATAAAATAGGGACTATCATACTATCCATACTCCAATGAGCTGTTGTAATGATAAAATGAGGTAATGTCTGTGAAAGTATCTTAGTTACATTTAAAACACCATCTAAATGTAATTAAATAATACAATTAAATGTAATATATCATTACAAATACCAAGTTGGCTATGCTTATTTTTACTAGCTTCTTTGGACTTAGTTGCTATAATTCTTCCCATTTACCTCTGCGCCTAATGTGCCTTGAGTTCAAACACGGTGTTCCTCGTCTGGAAGCTTTAAGTGACTTCTGCCACAAGGAAAGCCGCTACTACAGCTGCGCACCCTGGGTCTTTTCGATGTCCTCGCTTTCTGGAGTCTTGCATTGCAGCAGTAGAAGCGCTGAAGGCGCCCCCTGAGGACACCTCCTCCTGCTTAGCGGTGTCTTCGGTCTTTCTTCACATGTTCTCTGGCACCTGCCAGTCTCCCAGCCAACCCAACCTACAGGGCCCGTCCTCCGAGACAGGGGTCTGACCTGCTGCAGGCGGCCGCCCGCCCTCCCCCTGCCCCGGGCCACATACTCCTCCCATCGTGTGCGAGGCTGCGGGGAGGCCCCCATCCTCACTTGCGGACTGTAGCTGTGCGCATCTGTGGACTCCTCCTCTGCTCCCCTCCGCGCTAACCTGTTACGTTTGTTCGAGCGTACTTCCTTGCGCCTATTTTCCATTAACCGAGGAGTTTTACCTCAACGCGAATGACTCCAATTTGCCTTCTCCCTAACATGAAAGTGGTACTGGCTTAAGTTGATTTTTATCAAGTTCCAGAAGTTCTGTAATTTGCAGTTTGAACTTTTACCTTTTTACTGAAATATTGGCAGGGTGGGGTTCTCTTTGGTGAAATAGTTTTTCTCTTTTAGGCGCCAGGAAACATGGCAAAGAAGAGCAGGGCGATGTGGCTCAGCCACTACAGGGACCCCTGGCCTGACGCTGCTTTGCCAGTCCAGAGCCGACACCTTGACACTAGTTGGGAAAGTCTGTGAACGGGCTGAAACAGAACCACCTCTCCAGTTGTCTGGTTCGAAGGTCCTTAAATATAGGCCCAGTCGTCTATTTCCTCACTCACTCTTGTGGTGATTTTCAGTATCAGGCTGCAGGGTTGTGAAAAAGAACAGTGCCAAAGCCTTAAGACTGGAGGCGACCATGAATATTTAGACCACCTCTTCATCTGAAGGGGAGGGAGGAAAATGCATTACACATATCTGTATTCTCAGGGGTCGGACCTCTTGGCTCCTGGGGAGAAAATACCCCCTTTTCTAGTAGAGCACACTACCTTTACATTTTATTGCTTTCAAAAGTGAGTTTTGTGTGTGTGTGTGTGTGTGTTTTACAGTGGATTATCATCTGTTGTTTCTCCCTTCTGTTGGCAGCCTGCTTGCACTGATGCTTGTGATCTCTGTTCTCCTTCACTGTTCTATTCTACATGACGAAGCCACAGAGAAAGGTTAAAACTAGGCTTGACAGCCAAAGAAACAGGCAGCCCATTATCCAGAGCTCCAGTCCACCACGTTTTCAAAGCCTTGAAATTATTCTAGATGTCCCATCCTATGAGATGCCGATACCTTTGAATGGTATCTTACTGTGAATCCTCTGGACTTCCAAACTCAGAATAACTCTGTCAAATACAGTAAGTAGACTATTACTCATAAACATGCTCCCCCGACCCAGATTTAAACCAAACAGATGTTTGTAACTGTGTTCTGCACTTATACCTCTGCACCTTGGGATCCCAGAAAAAAGAAGCTGTGTCCATTGGAAAACAAGACTTTGGTTACTTTTTAAACAGGAAATGTAAGAACTGCTCATAGTTTCATAGGATCTTAAAGCTCATTTCTGGAGCCATGAATTGAAGGTTTGGGGGAGGGGGAAAGAATATCTTTTGAAGGTGCGGCCAAAGGATCTACGAAAGGAATGATAGCTGACTACAACAGTTATACTGATAGTTTCAGCTATTTAAAGGCTTCTCCTTTAACCTTAGTTTGTATTTATGAGATTCTGCTGGAGCATGTTCCTCGTCCCTTATCACGTGCCTTCCAATTTAAGATAAGCCCCAGTTTCTCGGTCCTCCGGGAAGACGCTGTCCTGGGTGTTGTCTCCATTCAACAAGGATAAGTGCTGGTCCCTCGCCTGGCTCTACTCTTCCTAAATGCAGGATGTTCGTTTGCAAGCCTGTTGTAACTAACCACTAGCCCCTGGCCCGGGCGTCTGCTCCCTTCCAGGTTATCACCACACACTTCCTGGTGTGACCACCTAAGGGACACCTGTATAGCCAGACTGGTCACACCAAGCTAGTGATTTTCATTTCTTTCCATCCTAAAGGCAGTCAAATGCATTGGTGTGTAGGAGGACTATCGAAGATATAAAAACAAACTACCTGCATTCTAAGAGGATGACAGGAAGATATAATGCTGGTTAACCACCCAAATTAATCTCATCATTGCACTTCGCTGCACTGAGATCTGGGTTTGCACAATGCCAAGGAAGGGGAGCTACTGGAAACAATCCGATTAATGTGTCAATGAAATAAACAACCAACCCAAACATCTAGGCTCCCAAAACGGATTTCTGGCCTGAATTTTCCAGATTGGTGGTTCTGTATTCACTTAATAAATCAAGCAATTCCCGAATTACCACTTCATTATGCGGTATATGAACAATGTCTAAACATTAACTAAAAATTTATAAGGTGCGACATTATTCCTTTTAAAGTAAACTAACATTTGAGAGGAAGCATTACTGAAACATTTGGATGGTACAGACCAAACACCCTCCCCAACCCAGAGGCCCCCTCCCCACCACTCACAGGCAGGCACACGGCACCACTGTCTCACCTGGGTGCCTGCCACAGCC
>PVKM010031976.1:0-16632 GCA_004027735.1 Carollia perspicillata | reverse complement strand
TTCCTTTTCCTGGTCTTTCTCGGTGTTTTTTTCTATTTTGTCCTCCAGCTCGCTGATCCGGTCTTCTGCTTCATCGATCCTGCTTTTGATTCCTTCCACTGTGTTCTTCAGTTCAGCAATTTTATTCTTCCTTTCCTCCTGGCCCTTGTTTATGTTTTCTATTTCCTTTTTCATGTTGATATAGTTTGCAGTGAGTTCAGTGTAGTCCCCTGTAGTTTCTGGTAGCTTATTGTTATCTCATGGAACTTCCTGATAACCAGTTCTTTGGATTCAATATCTGATAGCTGACTTGCCTCCTTTTTCTTCAGCATTCTCTCTGAGGCTTCTTCCTTTCCTTTCATTTGGGGACCATAGAACTTCTTGTGTCAAAATTAGCACAAATGAACATTAGAAATGCATTTCTGAGTCTCACTAAGATGTACAAAGTGATCCTTGTTGACAATGGGAAATTTGTACTGCAGTTTGAGGATTTTGGCAATGAGGCATTCAGTTGAAGGATAAATCAAAGAATTGTCAAGAATGTTCAGCTGAGATCAGGAATGTATAGAGTAGTTGTTCCCAAACATTAGCATTAATCAGAATCACCTGGAGCACATATTGAACACAGATTGCTGCATACCCTCCGCACAGTTTCTAATTCAATAGGCCTTGAGTGAGGCCTGAGAATTTGTATTTCTAACACATTTTTACGTAGTGTGGATACTGTTGGTCCAGGACCTACAATTGTAGAGACACTGCCATAATTAATCTAATCACTCTGGTACTGGATAACTCATGATGGGGAGAGCAGAGAAAACTGACAGCAAGATGTCCTCAGGACTGAAGACTGAGAAGGTGGAGAAAAGACCAGGGAAGCTCTGGAGAGAGAAGGCATTATTGAACAAGGCTCCAAAGTGGACAGGCTTGTTAAGAGAAAGGAAACTATGTGTTTGTAAAGAAAGGGAAAGGCTAGCGGGATGGAAGACACTATGAAAAAGAAAGAGAATGGTCAGAAATGAAAGAGCATCATGTTTTGGCTGGAAGGAAGTTTGGAGTTTAAATTCTTTGAGGTGGCAATAAATAATAAGATGGGTCCCTGTGTGATTTGGACTCTGGCCCATGGAGTCCATGTGTTGTGTCTGTGATGAACAAATTCACATGGACTACAGAAGTCCTGTGGAAAAAAAGGGATAGCACAGCCACTCTCTCAGTGAATGAGAGGGACCTGGTGCTTGCCTGGACAGGCTTTATTGCTTTTCTGGGCACATTATATTGAAGATAGTCCTCATTTTCTATGCACAGGTTCACTTACCTCCTGTAAAAGGTTCACTTTTACAAAAACAAAGGAGAAGGTTTTGCTAATTAAATCAAAGAAGAAGGATATTTGCAAATGCAAAGGGAAAAGTGGTTGAACTGGTTACACTTGTCCTTGGGAGGCTTAGCATAGATTTTAGGAAGTTACTTTAAAGATATGCAGTAAACATTTGCTGCCTCAATTCAGGGTAAGGGAGTTTTAGCAAAAGCAAGCCTCAAAGCAGCCTAGGTACAATGCAGGACTGATTCCCCATGGGAGAACCTATCCATGGGCATGGGTCCCATGTGCTGACCTCACTCCCCATCAACTTTCTGAAATCACAGGCTGGGCTACATTCCCCACTGCCATGCAGAAAGGTGCCCTCTACCTGTGAGAGAATGTTAATGGATCACTGAAGTAGCAGGGAGAAAAGGGGTGTCAAAATGTGAAAAGTTCAAGACTGGGGAGCCAGGCTGTAGACTTATCATGAAAATGTATGGTGAAGTTACCAGAAATGATAACAAGGAAGGAGATGCAGAAGGAAACCCTGAGCCAAGTACAGGAATGACCAAGAAAAATAAGAAAATATCCTGGAGGCTCAGAGACACTAAGTAGTCTTCCCAAAGTTTTTCCAGGTAGAAATTAATGTAGCTGAAATAGGAAATCAGCCTGCAAACACATATTCTGACTGCAAAGCCCATATTTTAGTCATTACACAGCCATGTTTACGAAAACATGTTAATGTGTTAATTCTGAAGGAAGTTACATAGAATTTCAGTTTTGAAGGTGAATTTTGTCTAAATAACATTCTTATGCATTAAATGAGTATAATGTCATAGTTTCCTCTTCCTGGAACGAAATTGCATAATAAACTGACTATTTTCAGGGGGATTCAAAAGAACTGCTCTCGTAATCAATGCTGAAGATGGCTTTCTCTTTCCTTCAGCTTCTTTTTTTCATGTATAAATGTTTTTGAGTGCATTTTTGTGCATGCAAAAAAATCAGCAGAGAAAATTTAGGCATATAATGAACCCAGAGGAAACACAAATGGCCAATAAACATATGAAAATATGTTCAATCGCACCAGTAATCAGGGAAATCTAAATTAAAACTACAGTGAGAGTGCAACTTTTATCCATCAGATTAACCATAATTGAAAAGTGTGACAATCATCAGTGTGGGGGAGGAGGATGGGTAAACAGATAATCTCATACCATGCTTGTGGGTATGTAAACTGAAACAGGCACTTGAGAGTGAGTTTTGACAATAAAATGAGAAAGATGCTAATTCTATAACCTAGCATTTCCACTTCTGGAGATGTGCCCTAGAGAAATACTTGTACATGCACACAGGAGGACACAGAAATAGGTGTTTATTACAGCATTCTTGGAATAACAAAAAATAGGAACAACCCAAAAATTCATTAATAAATAAATGGATAAAATATGATATTCTTGTGTGACATATTACTATCTAGATAAAAACAAAGGGACCAGAGCTATATGAATAAATAGAAATAGGTCTAAAACACTGAGCTATTACATTTTGTTGCTGGATTTCTGTTTATGTACACAAAAGTATTAAAAAGATAACTATCAAGCACATCACAGTGCTTGTCTCTGGGAAACAGCAAGAGAACAATGCCTCTGGAGATATGGTCAAAGTGAAACTTTATAAAAACAAAAGATGCATTTTGTTAAAAAATGAAAGATGCATATGTAACATGTGTTTTTTAAAAAATATATACATGTACAAAGGCTAGAAAAACTGTTAAAATTATCAGCTTTAAAATCTGTGGCATGATAATATATATATGGGTGTTTGTTATATATTGTCCTTTTAAAAAGTATAACTTCCTTTTTTAAGTATATTTTATCTATTATACTGTCACAGTTGTCCCAATTTTTTCCTTTGCCCCCTTTGCCTAATACCCCCCTTTCCTTCCAACAATGCCCCCCTATAGTTCATGTCCATGAGTCAGGTGTGTAAGTTCTTTGGCTTCTCCCTTTCCTAAAAAAAAGTATGAAATTATAAAGGAAAATTAAGTGTTCTAGCATTATTCCATAACATAATTATTCTGTCTCAGGGAAATAAATAATAATAATGTTTTGTTAGAAGTGGTCAAGTGGGCAGACTATACACTAAATGTTCATATCCTGTGGTTGGTCTAGACCTGTCCACAGTGGTGCATGTACTCTCAAGGTAGCCATATATGTATGTCTTCTTCTGTGGCAATCCCAAAGGAATCTTTGGAGAGTGATTCCATCACAAACTTACATATTTAAGCAAGTCACAATTAAAGAGTGGAATATGAAAAAGCTCATTGCTCCATTAAAGACTAGACAAAAGAAAAAAAGAAAAGGAAAGGAAAGAAGAGATGAAAAGAGAAGAAAAGAAAAGAAAAGAAAAGAAAAGAAAAGAAAAGAAAAGAAAAGAAAAGAAAAGAAAAGAAAAGAAAAGAAAAGAGAATAAATTCTCCCTTGGGAGAAGAAAAGCACAGAAGATAATAGAACGTTTAAGTTACTTGTACTTTATGCAATCCCCCTTCCAGCTGGGCAATTTATTCTAAGACATGCTGTTCTTACCGTCATTCTTGGAATAACTCTTGGGTCTGAGTCTGACATTCTGTCTGAAACTAACACCTCTTCCTCTACAGTTAGCACAGTCATAGAATAATGACACTGCATTAGAGACATGAATCACAGCATAAATACTTTTTTAGTATGATAAAATAAATCATTGGTTATCTGTTTCTACAAGCATAGGCACAAAATGCATTGGACTTTCCATTGCTTTATTATGCACTGGAACTAAAACGAACAGTTGTTGAATAATATGTGTTTTTAAAATATCTATATGGCCCTGGCTGCTGTGGCTCAGTGGTTGAGTGCCAGCCTGTGAACCAAGGAGTCACAGGTTTGGTTCCCAGTCAGGGCACATGCTTGGGTTTTGGGCCAGGTCCCCAGTAAGGAGTGCATAAGAGGCAACCACACATTGTTGTTTTTCTTCCTCTCTTTCTCCCTTCCTTCCCCTCTGCCTAAAAATAAATAAATAAAATCTTTTAAAATGTCTTTATGCCTGTAATGGAAGAAATGATACATAATCTGAGAGATCCTTGGTCCACACATAGGTGATTCTTTTACTGCAGAAGAAAATAAAGTCTTAACACCTCTAACATAATAAAGAGACCCAGTAGCAAAATAGAAAACAAGAATATTGGTAAGGGAGGGGAAAAGGAAGCTAAAGTCATAACAGTCTCTGTAAATATATCACACCAGGTTGAAATTAAAGAAACAAAGGGGGGTTTCATTGGCAGTATCTCTTCAGTCTTTGGTGGATCACACAGTCCTGCACTTAATAGGAGAGTATTAAGCCTTTGTGCAGATAAACTAGTGTACAACTCAATAACAAATAATCCCCAAGACATAGTCGCCTTAAGGCTGATTTCTCATTTTTGTGACAATTCCAAAAGGATGGTTTGGGACTATGCTGTTGCCATCATCCTCACTTTAAATCTCAGGTGGATGGAGTAGCTACTATTGTAGAATGTTGCCAGTCACTATGGCAGAAATAAAAAATAGTGCCTCACGGGCTTTTAAGACTTCTGCCAAAGGTGATTTACATAATTTCTCCTAGCGATTTATTGGTAAAGACAAATCATATGGCTAAGTTTGATAACACAATCGGTCTTCTGCTCCTATAGTTCTAGCTTGCTGTACCATGCTTCAGTGGATTTCATACTTATTAACATGTCCAGGTTTGATGAAAAACTTTCCCAAGAGGAGAAACAAAAATATGAGGTTAAAATGAGGAGCAGCCAAGGGATTTTGATGGTGAAAATGCCTCTTTTCAGTGGTATGAAAAAAAATCACCACAGCCTAGCCCATTCATGTATAGGATAAAGGTACTGTCAAAGACAGGCATAATTTGGGGGAAAACATAGGAAATACTGATGAAAGTGGAAAGACCTGAAGGTTTCCATCTGCCCAAGAATTGACCAAAAATACTTCAGAACCTACTTATCACCCTTTCCACCACCAAGGGAGAGGTAGAATTACAGTCTGTTTAGGCAGAAAGAAACTTTTGAGCCTGAAAGTCTCTTCTAAAATACTAAGAAACTAAACCACAGAAGTGAAGTAAATGATATAATCCGTGAAGGCAGTACATAAAAAAATAAAAATAAAAATAAAAAAAAACAAGCTTATCCTCTTGGAGGTTGTAACCAGTCTGCATTTTCTCACCTACTAGTTCCTATCATCTCAGAGCATTTTTGTGTTTAAATTGCTCAACTTCATTCTGTCCTGTTTAGAAAAAGAACGCATCCTTTTTTTCTCAATCCCCACCTCTCCCAACTTTTTGAGAAAGAGCTCCTTCACAAGTTCTGCTTTTCTCCACATCTTCTATTTCTCCTTCCTAGACTTTATTTCTCCATTATTTAACTCTCAGACATTGATAATGAGTGGTCCACATCTGGTCTATATGTAATATGCAAAGAGGCAAGGAGTCTTCTGCTGATAACCTCATAAAGAGAAGTTTCGAGAATTCCACTACTGAGTTTTCTAGCACTGTCTTCACTCACTCCTGTTTCTTCCAAGATCTTCAAAAATCCTTCTCAAGTTCCATTTCTAATCTGAATGCTCCCCTTGCATTGTTACTCCATTCTCCAACAAGTTTCCTTTTTAAGAAAATGTTTTTCCTTAAGATAATCATGGCTGGTTTCTGATGCTTACAACCAGGAACCCTATCTAATTCCCTCCCCATTATCCACAGCCAGTGCAATAAAGTCCAAATCCAAATTCCTAAACCCAATATCCAAAACCCTTAAACTTTCAACTCGCAATGTTAGCAATCACACCATTCCTTCATATGTCTTAGCTTGGGTTGCCTAAAAAACAGTGCCCAGGACAAATGTGTGCCTACTAAGCTTTTTTGGGGGGAGATAGGCAGTCCAAGGTAATCGGTTACAAGGAAAAGGAGGACTTAGGCAGGAAAGGAGGAAGAGAAAATACAAGGGAATGCATTATCAAGCTGGCTACATATTTTTTAAAGTGCAATTGCTTGTTCTTACTGGGTATCCTCAGAGAGGCCTTTTGAAGCTACCATCACCCTAAACAGTCCAACTGAGAACGGCACCTGACTGGGAATTCGTCAGTCAGTTTTCTCCTATCTTTCTTCTAACCCTATTTGTTCAAGTTAACACCATGGGAAATTAACACATTCCAGTTCTGGGTTGCACTATGTGACCCCTTTAGCAACAGCTGGAGAAGCCAGATCCCACTTATGGCTGTGTGGAACCATATTTAAGTCTAAAAGTAGTGGAAGGAGCCAGAGATGCCTGGAAACAAGGCATTCCCATGGACTCCATCACTACACAGTGGACTAAGGCAGAATAAGTGGCTCTAGAGATACATGAAGCTGAAAGGATCTAAGGAGGCACACAAGAATTATTAGTTATACTATGAACAATACACAACCAAGAAGGAGACACAGAACAAACACCAGTGTCCGTTCTTCCAGCCAAGCCCCTGATGCTTCTTCTCATGTGGGCATTAACAACAGTTGATGTGTGCAAGTGGTTCAATTGTTTTTAAACTAAGATTTTTACCATCATCAATGTGATTTCTTAATACCTTGGTCAAACAAAAAGCACCTACTCAATACACATTTTTAGAAATCTTTACCCACATCCTTCACCCCTCAACAAATTTCTGGATTATAACAATGCTGACTAAACAATAATTAAATATCCCCCTAAAATCATCAGTGAGGAGAAATGATCACTCAAAAGTACTAGTTTTCAAATGAGAGATGAATAAGTCCCCAGGAGACATTATGAAATATAATTTAAAAAATACTTAACATTTTAATTCAAATATAACTGTTTATAACCTAGTATTTCTCAAGAAAAAAATATAAATATGTTGGAAAACAGGGGAAGTCAATGTTTTGCAGTTTTTCCTTATTATTATGAAGTAATCACTCAAATAAAAGTTGACCATCATGTTAGTTCCTGAATGCTTATTTTCAAACTTGTTTTTCAAATGATTATATTATTTTAATTTTACCATTCAGTTACCGGGTTCCTATGGAATCACAGAACTCCTGATTTAGAAGGTCATTGGTATCTCATCACTCCACATCCGAAACTGAGGACTAACTAGGGAAAATGACATAGGCACATAGATAGCTGGTGCTTAAACTCCAAATATAATGTCCCCTTCCAGTCCTGTTCACTGAGCACTCCAGAAACACAAAACAGAAAACATGGAAAAGACTGACTGGTATACAGGAGATAGAATAAGTTTGTGTCAGATGAGCAGTTTGCCCCACCCATGGGAATGTTGTAGTGGAAAGAAAGCAAGAAATATAGTGCCGATTGATATGTGACCACCATTCTGTCACCTTCAGACAGCAATCTTGCTGCCCACTCCTCATCTCCCTCCTCCTGCTGCTGCTCAGGACCAGACTGGCACTACATTCCTACTTGTTCTCTTTCACCACAGGAAATAAATTCTTGGACAGAAAAGTGGAACAAGAAACTTGTTGAAGCTGTCACCTTGTTACAGCCTTATCCATAGCACTATTTCAGGAGTTAACTGGAGTTGAGTATACAGCAGGATTTCTCCACCTCTTCTAGGCTCTCAGGCCACTTCATTGCACCTCTAAGACATAATAGTAGGGTAATTAGCAAGAAATATTTCAAACTACCTGGGATGAGGTGTTTTGATCAAGACTGTTTTAGATGTGTCACAATGTCAAACAATTTGTGCTTGAACTTTGTCAAGAGATCAGTTCTTACACTAAACAGTGCTATTGCACCTTCTGGCTTGTAATCATGTTGGTTTAATGCTATAAATATAGGGTGAGGTAAAGAAAAGAATTAGTATTTGAAGGCTGAGGGTAAATGACATTTCTTTTAATCACCTTACAGACTTTTCTGGTTCCCAGCAAGTCTAGTCTGTCTCCCCTCACTCCAAAACTCTTGAAAGCAAACTCTAAGTTGAGAAATGCCAATGATTTATCTGTTAGAAATAAGTATAATAACAATAATAATAATAGATATGTATGTATCAGACTTTGTAGAAACATTATTTATAATCCGTGCATCAATCTAACAAAGAGGCAACATCATCAGTCCCACTTAGAGATGAGATAAAAAGAAACCTAGATAATTTAAAGTTGCACTTAAGTTTCAACCCATGAATCTCTATTGGTCCCTTATACCATAAAGATACATTTCTCTTTAACAAGAGGAAATGGTAGTGCTTTTTCTAGAAAAATATAAATAAAAATGATAATACATAAGTCTTATTATTATATATAACTGTAGAGTTTTCATAATTTTAATTTCATGCATCTCCCTCTCCAACCACTGCCTCTATGTTTTCAGTTCACTTCCTTGAGTATCTTGAGCTCCATAATTCTTTAGTCCTGCTGAGATTTACAATTAATTGAGTCTATTATTTTTTATTGTTTAGCATACCCTAAGTACCACCACTTCACTTGTTATCTAGTTAGAAAACTTATAGACAGTTATCATCAACCCCACAAACATAATATAAACTTCCTTTATCTTCTCTCAAATCATTATTCTCACATGGCAAAACACCAACCATAGTTAAATTTAGCTCTTCAGCTATTCTATGACTCTACCTCTATATCTGAATGTGGCTGGAGAAAAACATTGTACCCATGCTGATTGTTCTTTCAAATTTATGACAACTAACCTCAGAAGGGTCCTTAATGCTAACCTGGTAATCACATTATATTTACTGGTCTCTTCTCTCTACTACTTTGTATAGGACTTTTTCATTCTTATCCTACATTTTCAATCCCCCAACACTCTCATTTCCTTGGTCTCACCTGATCTTATTTTTTGTTTCACCTGCCTATTAGAATTTATATCATAAAATTAACACTTTCTATTGTTGCTAAGGATGAACTGCTTGTGATTTCATCTAGCAAAAAGAGTTGTCCACTAAAGTAGGAATTAGGGAGAAGTGAGTGAGTTCAAAAATTCAGAGACTTGAAGAGTTGGAAGATGCAGGTGGTTTTCACCGCTGACTATCAAATATAAAACTAGAAAAATCTTTAAACCACAAAGTACTTTAAAACTCATTCTCAAAGCAAGGACCAAACAAAGGAGCATCTGTCATGTTCTTTGTGAAAATCACTGAGATCTTACCTATACTGACAGAAGCTCAAACCTGCTCAAGCAGTCTTTCCAAACTCATTCATAGAAATTCAATCATTTTCATTATTCAGATCAAAACCTCTGAAGCCATACTTGATTTTTCTCTTTGATTCATATTCTCAAGAAAAAGGGAAAGTGTTATCCCTACTTTGAAAATATACCCACACTCTATCTACTTCTTCTCATCATCACCACTATTACACCCTGATCAAAACTGACATTGATAGGCAGAATAATGACACTACCCCCAATGATATCCACACCCTAATCCCTGCAGCCTATGAAAGTGTTGCCTTACATGGCAATAGTGACTTTTCAGATGCAATTAAGAGTGCAAATTTTGAAATAGAAGATTATCTGTATTGTCTAGGTGAAATCAATTAATTAAATAAATCCCCCAAAGCATAGAATCTCTCAGGTAGGTCAGAGAAATATGTGACAATGGAATAAGAGTTAGAGAGATGGCAACATGAGAAAGATTCCACACCTTGTGGCTGGTTCTGAGATATAAGGGGTTAGATGCAAGGACTGAAAAGAGTCCTTTGCAAGCTGGGAATAGCCCTGAGCTTACACCAAGCAAGAAAGCAGGGACCTCAGTCTCACAACCACAAGAAACTGAATTCTACCAACAACCCAAAAGAAACTGAATTCTACCAACAACCCAAATCAGCAGAAAATAAGTTCTCCCACTAGAGCTTCCAGAAAGGAACATAGCCAGCCAACACCTTGATTTTTGTCCCATGATACCTATACCTACTGACCCACAAACCTGCTTGATAATAAATATTTGTTATTTAAGCCATTAAATCTGTGGTAATTTGTTACAGTAGCAATAGGAAACTAATATAGGCATCATCTCTCTTTTGGATTATTGTAAAAGTGTTTTAAATTAACTGATCCACCTGCTTCCATCCTTAACTCCCTCCAGTGTATTCTCAACACAGAAGACAGAGTGGTCATTTTAAATCATGCCAGGTTATGTCACTTGTGCCACTTGTTTGCTCAAAATGTCCAATGATTTTTTAGGTCACTCGGAATAAAAGTTAAGGTCATTACAATGTCTTTCAAGGTCACAATCTAGCCCCTTATTATCACTCTCATCCCTACTTTATTACTTTCAACCTTGCTTACTCTATTTCAGCATGTTATTTCAGAATGTTTTGATATTTCCTGAATATATAGGCATGTGCCTTCATCTAAGGGCATTTGCACTACCTAGTCTATTTGCCTAAAATAGTCTTCCATCAGATATATATTCGACTCTTGCATTCTTCAGGTTTTGCTCAACTGTCATTTTCTCAGATAGATTTTCCATGACTATCCTATTTAAAATTACAATATCCTTTCAGTACTTTCCTTTTTATTTTTCTCAGTAGCACCTGTTGTTTCCAAGTATATTCCTTATTATACTTGTTTTATTTGTTTCTGTCTTCTTGTACTAGAATTTGAGCTCCATGAAGGAGTGATATTTGACTGATTTTGTTTACAGATTTATCCCTCAATACCTGGAATAGAGTGTGGCACCTAATAGGTACTTAACAAATATTTATTGAACAATTAAATGAATAAATAAATAAGTGAATAAATTAGTTAATGTAAAGAACTAGGAGCCTCTGTATGGATCAGAGTAATCAGAATTTAGTGGCATAAAGCTGGTGAATTCTAAAAACCCACTCTTGGGGCTTCCACAGTCTCTGCTCATATCCTTGTTTATACACACACTTCACAGACTCTTTCTTAGCTGTTCCCAATATTGGCATATACAAATCTTCAGTGGCAAAAAGGTTTCTGATGAATTATTTGCAAACCTTATTTGTTTTAAGCAACATCTATTATCATTACAATTTAAAATAAAAGGAAAAATTAGATCATGGCTATATGTAAGATCAGTATAAGGTATAGTGGTTAAGAATATAGTCACACCAGTTTGAATCTTGTTTCTACCACTTATTAGTTAGAGGACCTCAGACAAGTTATATAGTTACTATTAACCTGAGTTTCATTGTATGTACTATGTGATTAGTAATACTTAACTCACAGTGTTTTTGAGAGACTCAATCAGTTAACATATTTAAATTATCTGGAATAGTTACAAACACATACAAAGTATGAAATACTTACCTGGTAATCATTACTATTATCTATAGAATGTTTTCTATTCCTGACCACCTCAAGTTCTGCTTTACCTTTGGTATCAATAATGCATACTATTTTTCAGAAGACTTGCTATCTACACAAAGACCTGCTTCCTTTTACCATCATGTGCCCACTTTTCCCACTGCCTCTGAACTAAAGCTGCAGGCTGTTTTCCTTGGAAGTAAAGGGTCAGATGTAGGCCTGAAACTCTACTGAGTCTTGAAGGAAGTTTCATCAGAAAAGCCCACAGAAACACATATGAGAGCATTGGGAATAGGATCTTATGGCCCAGGTTGCACTTATACATTTCCTTCTCTTCCCCTTTTCTTCTTTGTTCTACCCACTTGTGCGGTGGGAGGTTCCTTCATTATTCACAAAGAGATTCTTACTAGAATTATGGGAACAGATCACAGAGTAAAGAATGTTAGAGACAACGAAGCCCCCCAAATATCAACCAAACAATCCCTTCTTTCATTGGTGAATAAACTTCAAACTCATTCATGGAGGAATCGGGACTCAGATCCAGATCACAGTTATCCTACCAGATGTGCTTTTCAGACACATCCAGCATAGCAAACTGGAAAAAAAAAAGCTCATTTCTACATTTCCCAAAGCTATATTAATTGATCTTACCCTTCACTGTTTTTTTCTACTACGTTGGAACAGTAAAGAAACAGGAGTTAAGGCATAGAAATGAAAGGAAGTAGCAGATATTTTTCAAAAGAGAACTTTAATAACTTACTGTTCAAGACCCAAGCAACTGTATTATCTCTTCTGAATTAATCCCCAGCTGTTGTACTAGACAGAATCCAACTTCAAAAATGAGAGGCTTTGATTTAATCAATTTATTTTCTCTGACTCACTAAAATTTTTCATTCTTATTAAAACATTTTCTTTAGTATGTAAAGGTAAACCACACTGGTGGAAAGAGCAGGAGGAGGTAAATGATCCAGTGTGATGTACCACAACAATTAAAACAATGCCTCCATTATTGTTGGATGCAATGGCATGTTAGTACAATGTGAAGGACAGAATTTACTCATGCACACACATACACATACAGAAGCTAAGTCAAAATAACAAACAGTTTTGAATAAGACAGTATTTTAACTTTTTCAGTAGTTTCAGCAGACTCTGGAGAGTCTAAAGGCATGGCTGAACTGACAGTAGAATTGATAATAGATTTTAGGATACTGACCCTTGAATCTGTGCAGATGCATGAAAATGGTTGTAATCTCAATTATGTTAAAATAACTATTTCCAAATCACCATCATAGAATGCAGCAAGAGCCTTCCATCAGTACAAAAAGCTGCTATTTTCAAAGTTTCCACTTTCTGCAAGAAAGCAATGTTTTTCTTTGCAAAGTGATAGCCTTTTCAGCAGCTAAGAATAGCAGGGGGGTTTGTTTGTTTGTTTGTTTGTTTAAGATTTTATTTATTTATCTTTAGAGAGTAAGGGAAGGAGAGAGGGAGAGAAATAGCAATGTATGGTTGCCTCTCATGCATCACCTGCTAGGAACTGGCCTGCAACCCAGCCATGTGCCCTGACTGGGAATTGAACCACAGTTGTTTGGTTCGCAGGCCCATGCTCAATGCACTGAGCTACACCAGCCAGGGCTGTTTGTTTGTTTTTTTTTAAAGATCTTATCTATTTTTAGAGAAAGAGAAAAGGAGAGAGAAAGAGAAAGAGAGAGAAACATCAATGTGTGGTTGTCTCTTGTGCATCCCCTACTGGGGACCTGGGCCTGCAACCCATGCATGTGTCTTGACTGGGAATTGAAGCAGCAACTCTTTGGTTCGCAGGCTGGCACTCAGTCCACTGAGCCACACCAGCCAAGGCAGCAGTTTTATAACTGTTTTGTGACTCTATATCTGGAGGGGTGAGAAATTAAGACATATAAGACTGTTTTTATAAATAGACTTAAATTTATAAAAATAACTAACTGATCCTGTACTATGACTGATCTGCTTACAAATGATACACTGTAATTCATTCCAAAACAATTCACTTTTCAGGGCATAAAGGCCTGTGAAACTATGCTAAATGGCATTTTGTTTATCCCACTAGCAGTGGAGAGCCATCAAAGAATTTTGAAAAATAAAATTTCAAGATTACCTTGGGAGATCTGTGTTCATGGGATTAGAATATTAACATAAAATCTTGGCAAGAGATGATGGCTAGGTAGCATTAATTTTTTAAAAAAGTAGGAATTCAAGAGTCAATTTTGAGGTAAAGTTGGCAGAAGTTGGTAACTAATCAAGTGCAAGAGGCACTGATCATCACACAAAAGGACTTTTTCTATTAATTAAAGAAATCTTAAGCAGGGTCAAAAGATCACCAGCCTAGAGGAAACATTGAAAGCTTTTCTCTCAGATAGGACTACCTTTTAAAAAGGCTAGGTCTGTGGTCCCAAAGTTGTAAGAGAAGGAAATTTCACAGGTTTCCTTAAGATATCAATATTTGAAAATCATTTTGGTAGGAAAGATCAGAAAAACTAAGAAACGGAAAAGACATTCATTGTTTAGCCTGAGAATTATACTTCTTTCCAAAAGAGGAGACCAGCATTTAATGAATCTCCTCAGAATCTCTGACCCAGCAGTCCAGTTTGGTTACAGAAACTAATGCATTGAGCACTGGTCATGTATTAGGTGACAAGGATAGAAAAATAAGTAAGATGAATCCTTTTGTCCTCCCAGAGTTAATAATGGTGGGTCCAGTTAGCTTTTGTTGCTATCTTTAGTCAGGACACATCAGACATGCTGCAGGCCAGGGTAGATGGTTTTCTTTGTGTTCTCAAAGCCCTTCTACATATCTCTTTCACTGTTCTAACCACATTAATTTATAACTCTCTGCTTAGGTGTTAATTTCCACCTAAAGACTGTGAGATCCTGAGGTGAAGTGGCCATGTTTGCATACCCAGTGACTTGGACAGTGCCTGTCATATACCAGGCGTGCAATAAGTGAACAGATCTTGACTTTATTACCTAAGTGAGTTTATGTTTTCTCATCCTAGAGCCAGAAGGAGCAAGAACTCTGAAGACATTTGATAATTACTATAACCCATTCACAGACTTCCCTTATTGAAGTTTAGAGATACTAGAACTTTTAATCATTCATTCTGGCTTATTCTCTCAGTAACTTAAATACATTGATAGCTCTTCTCTTCAGAATTGTGCAGAGCAAAAGAGCATAGAACTTGAAATCTAGAGACATAAGTGAAATAGCAGCTTGGCCATTTATAATGACAGACAACCCTCAGGTTACCCATCTGGAAATAGCCAGAGAGGATAAGAATGCTGTCCTCATAGAATTATTCTGAGAATCCCAATAGGCAATGAATGTTGTAAACTATAAAATGATATAAAAATACTTGCTGTGTAGCATATTGAGTACTTGAAATCAATCCCAAGTAGCATATTGATTACTTGAAATGCCCACCAAGAAAAATGCATGATCCTTTACCTTGACTTAAAAAAACTTTTTATTTAGATAGATATGGAATATTGGACTAACAGCTGCAGCTTTCAATTCTGAAATATAGTAAAATAATATTTATCTATTCCAGATACTTTAAGTAAAACATGCCACTAAATGACTAGTGTGCCATAAGATTCCAGAATTTATGTTAGAGAATTTTCACAACTTTTTAAATATGGTTCTCTTTTGGGTGGAGAGAGTTTTAATAGCTCAGTTGACAAAGAATGATTTTGAATGAGAATGAGAACTTTAATCTTATTTTGAAAACAGGAACTGTCTAATTATTATGGGCTCTGTATATTCTTTTTCAATAACTGTGACTAAGAGAATTTCATAGTAAACACATTCTGCAAATACGCTTTTGTGGTAGAGAGTACAAATACATTTTGGAAAAGAAAATAACCAGATTTAGAGAATTACACTGCCTTGTTGACTCACTGTCTGAATTAAATAATCCCCCCACAGACACTTGGCAGAGTGAAAAATCAAGCCCTTCAACTTCATGGCTGATTGTGTTTGCTTTTACCTAGTACATTTGCTCTTAAGTCCCAAAATGTGAATTAAAAGTGCATTGCTACCTGATGATAGATGATAAACTTAAGTTTTTACTCCGTAAACATAGAAGAAGTCAGGATTCTGTCTATTTATTGCTTGTATCCTAAACGAATGCTTTTATTACTTCCTTCTCTAAGGTGATACGCAACTCAAATAAAAAATAATAAACCTAACTTTCTATAGTAGACTGCACTCTACTGAAGGACACAAGTGATGCCAAAGGTAGAAGATAGCAGAAATGTGCCCAAATTGTGATTTCATTTGCAATGACATTGAGAAGTATTGTAAAATAAGTATGCGTTTAGTTATAATAACTAATAAACCCAAGTCTCTATGGTCAATTAATATTTGACAAAAGGGGCAGCAACATAAAATGGAGTAAAACTAGCCTCTTCAACAAATGGTGTTGGGAGAACTGAACACCTACGGAAAAAAAAAAATGAAACTCGAGCACCACCTTACACCATACAAAAACATAAATTCAAGGTGGATAAAAGATTTAAATATAAGTCATGACACCATTAAAGTTCTAGAGGAGAACATGGGCAGGAAAATCTCAAATACTTCATGAAGCAACATTCTCATTGATATATCCCCTGGAGCAAGGGACATAAAGGAAAGAATAAACAAATGGGATCTCATCAAAATAAAAAGTTTCTGCATGGCTAAAGAAAACAGTATTATTTTTATTTTCATTTTTATTATAGTTGTTGTTCAAATACAGTTTTCTGTCTTTTACTCCCATCCCATTCCACCCCCCCCCAGTGCTCCCTACCTCAGTCCCATTTCCACCCCCTTTAGTTTTTGTCCATGTGTCCTTTATATTTGTTCCTGTGACCCCTTCCCCTTTTCTCCTGAAATTCCCTCCCCTCTCCCCTTTGGTTATTGTCACCTTGTTTTCTATTTCAATGTCGTTGTTTATATTTTGCTTACTTGTTTGGTTTGTTGCTTAGCTTCCTGTTAAAGGTGAGATTATATGGTATTTGTCTTTCACCA
>PVKM010031975.1:0-16618 GCA_004027735.1 Carollia perspicillata | reverse complement strand
GACACTGGGGGCCGGTGTCTGCATCGGAGGGCCCTGCAGGCAGAGTGCCCCCAACACCAAGCATACTGTAAAACTACAGCAGTATATTGCTGAGGCAGTCAGCTGAAACTATAACACAAGCTCCAAAATACTGATTATTTTTAATAGCTAAAAAATGTAAAAATACCCCACATATGACTGAAATTCATAGACAGAGACCACAATATGGTGGTCAAGTTTGGGAAGAGGGATAGCAGAGGGTAAAGGGGAGCAAATACGTGGTGATGGAAGATGATTAGACTTTGGGTGGTGGGCGCACAATGTAGTATATAGATCACGTATTATGAAATATACACTTCAAACATATGTAATCTTATTAACCAGCATCAACCCAATAAATTTAATTAAAAATAAAATTAAAATAAATATAAATGTAAAGATAAATTAAAGTAAAAAGCAAGTACATAGAATCAAAAGAGAAAATTATTGTTCTTACAAATGACAAGATATCAAAAACTACTACTTACTTTGCACCTAAGGTTATTCATTGTCTTTTCCTTGGCAGGATATTTTTCTAATAATCTGAATTTCCAACAATTTATATTCAATATACTGTTTCCAATCTAGATATGATTGATATAAAATCTTCTGAGTTAAAACAGTGGTCAACAAAATCAAAACCTCACACCATTCAAGTTAAATAGTTTCAGAGAATATGATGTCTCAAAAAGAAAATTTATAATTTAAATTTTAAAATGGTGAGTTTTATAAATTAATACAATGAAATTATTTTGGGTTTGCTTATGTGTCAGTTATGTGCTGTGTGTGAATTTGTGTGTATGTGTAAAGGTGAGGATAAGAACTCTAAGTAAGGACAGGTTATTTATTTGCACCTTCCCAAATGCAAACACACAACAGGCGGTAGTGTTCTGTTTCTATCATTTATCATTTTGTAGCTATATTAAGATTTATTCTGAACATTAGGTTAGACTTTGTATTCCAATTTGGCTGAATGCCATCTCTAGAAAGAAGGTAGGTTATTCATATTAGTTGGGCATTTTATCAAGTGAAACAGAAATATATTACTGTTTTTTGGTAGGTATTTAACTTTTAAAAAGCATCTATACTTTGCATTTACTCTAAATATTTGCAAAAAATGTTACTACAAAGTAAATTATTGTGCTTGTTATACAGTGAGTGCTCAATCAGATAACATGTCACATATCAGAATAACTACTGTATAATGCTGTGATAACAGTGCATTACTCCAACTGCATTATGAAATTAACATTGAATTTAATTGAAACAAAGAAGATTATATTCCGTAGTTTTATATTATGAAGTTTTAAAATGCTACAAATTGTGGTTGAGGGAAAGAGGTTATTCCCAAAGCTGCAAATTTGTTTCTAATCTGATCAAATAAAAGATATTTTCACGCCCTGGTCAGAGTGGCTAAAATGGTTGGAGTTTCACTGATGGACCGAAAGGTCGTGGGCTTGATTCCTGGTCAGGGCACACATCCAGGTTGTGGGTTGAATCCCTCGTTGGGGCATGTATGAGAAGGCAACTGATCAATGTTTCCTTCTCACATCAATGTTCCTCTCTCTCTCTTTCTCTTTCTCTCCCTCTCCCTGTAAAAAGGCATGGGAAAAAATGTCTTTGGGTGAAGATTAAAAAAATCCTTTTTACAGAATTTATTTTAAATTGTTGTGGGTTTTTTTTTTATCAAAACAAACCTCTGAAGTGTTGAATTGTTTTGTAGATCAACGTGTCTATGTCTAAAATTCTAAAGGCTCACATGTGTTTCCGAAGGCGATAGGTACATTTAGTTATTATTACGAAAATAAATTCGTAGTAATCTATGCTGTCAACAGCATGATTTAATCATATTTCGAATTTTAAATAGGTTTATTAAAACTGTTTGAAAACAAAGTATTATATATGTGACAAACATGGTTACAATGTAACTTTTAAAAGAAAAAATACTAGAGCTAAAATACTACTGAAAGTAAGTGCAGATATGTTATATATTAAATGTTGAAAAACTGAATGCTTCTGTGTTTGCATTCTGATATGAATAGTTTATTAAAGTTATATGATCAATAGAAAGAAATTTGGAAAGCAATCAAAGTGCCAAATAATATCAATAATTTCACCACTATGGCATTTTGTTGTATTTCAGTTAAGTTTATCCTATATAGAGATCATTACTTAAGTAATTCCAATCCCTAAAGTAAAATTATACTATATGTTTAACTTTTTGGTTCTTTTTTACATTCCACTGAACATTATATGTTAAGCATTTTTCTGTGTCACTGTAGAGTGTTTATAATGTCATTTGTAAATGCTGGGCTTGAAGTTAGGACTCGGTTCCTGATTCCTACCACTCATCCTGCTACCACTTCAGTATCCCCTACCGAGTCCGCAAGTGCAAGCCGAGCATTATCAAAAAGCAGAAGTACTGTTTCTGTTAAGAGCCAGCCAACACCTACCATAAGACTGGATACAGTTAAAAATTTGCTTTTTTTGTTTAAGGAAAACAAGAGCTCTCCTATCTCTAATTCTTTATCATTCAAGGTTCAGAAGGAAAACAGAGCTGATGCCAGATAGTTAAATAGGTAAAAATTGATGTGGGAAACTAGGTCAAAACTAGCAGACCTCAAAAGCCTATAGCATGATTATTGAGATTAGCAATAGTAGGAAGTCACCATAATCTTTTAGGATAGAAGAACAAAGGATATCACCAGAACTAAAGAGCAGAAATTGCATCAAAACCAAATGCTGCTTAGTAGGAACTGGACTTCATGGTTGAGACTGAATTTCTAGAGAAGGTCCAGAAGCAGAAGGTTTCAAAGATGTATCCTGGTTTTTCTTCTTCCCACTACTGTCTTCCCCAGGAAATTCCAATTTTGAGTGTACTCAGACGCTAATTTTGATGGGAAATGCAGTGTTCTTTCCCTAGAAGTGAGAACCTGAAGTTCAGAGTCCTTAGTAGTCTAGCCTTTATTGAGAGCTTCTTTCTACAGTCTTCCATTAAATGTTCCCAGTAGACTGGAAATATTAGGGGTACCCTAATAAGTACCCTGTGTTTCAGACATGATCTTTTTTTTTTTTTTTTGTCCCATGGTGTAGCAGTAACGTCATTTCTCCTTGGCAATAGATTACATTAATTACCCTAGCCTTAGAACAAAATAATGCCTTTTTCTTTTAGCCTGCTGGTCATGGAGCAAGGAGAGGCCAAAATAGTAGTATCCATTTCCAGTTCAACAAAAACATTGTTATGATCTTTGGAAAAAGTCTTTCCTCCTTGAGAATTAAGATTTCTGAGCCAGTTGAGCTCACCATAACAGGGATGAGAATCTACAACCCTTCAAGTAAGTTAATAGGCCCACTTGTGAAAGAAGCCCCCTCCTACTTTCCTACTTCCAACCCCTGGTTCCCAGACCTTCATGCTCTGCCTATGGGAAAAAACTGCACCATACATTTATTTATTGATAACTTAAAGCATATATCCAACAGGAAAACACTCAAATTTTGCAGTAATTTCACTGCACAGCAACAGTTTTCTGAAATGTATTCCATTACTCAATTGGGTTAACTATCTCTGAGCAATGAGATATTTGTAAGATTAGTAAATACTGTGGACTTACACTCTTTGCCACACTTCTTGTGTCAGAAGCAATATTTGTACAGCAGGCTAAGATGGTAAACAGAGCATCCCATAAGTCCATGAGTGGTGATGCTGGCAGAAACATGTAAGGCAGCAAAGGCAAATCTGTACCCCAAATTGGTGTTTTTCTAGCAAGAACATATCACTACTCTTCCTAGGATATAAGGTTTTCAAAGTTCTTCCTAGGATATAAGGTTTTCAAAGTTAGCAAGCTTCCACCAGGTAGTGGCTGGTATCCCTGGAACTAATGCCATTGTAGGAGGTAAAATATGTATTGACCTCTGCACACTTAAAGGTGGTGGAAAATAAACCAGCTTTGGTGAGAAGTGCCATCATAGAATCCTTTCTTCTGTATTGCCACTTTGTATATGGCCCACTGGGCAACTACCAAGGTGAATGGGAATGAGGCTGACTGAATGAATGCTACTTATCGAGAGACTATTCAGCAGTGGATATTGTTTAGTGATCAAATGTCTATGAATAGGTATTACCCAATTTTGACCATTTTTCTCTCCAGAAAATTACATCAAGATCTACTCCTCAAAAAAATAGAACCAGAGACATGGAAATAAAGAACAAACCGACAGTGATCAGAGCGGGGGATAACAAGGGAAAGGAGAGGAAGGGCCAAGTCAAGGAACATGTTTATAAAGGACACATGGACAAAGACAACGAGGGGGGATTGAATGTGGGAGGGGGGATGGTCAGGGCAGGAGAGAGCAATGGGGTAAAAATGGGCACGACTTTAACTGAACAACAATAGAAAAATGAAAAATATACAAATAAAAAATAAATTTATAAAAGATTTATTGTGCCAAATCTGCCAGTAGGAGATGAAGTAGGGAATTCCCTTTACTATCGTCTTTCTGGATCATCCTTGAGTTGGGGTGACGTCAGAAGCATACCACTTCAAATTGGTGCCAGCTTATATTGCAAAGATATTTGTAAAAACGTTCAGCGTTTTTTCCTCTCACTGGTCTATGAATTGTCATGAGGTCATAGACATGATTTGAAAAGGTGGCAACAGTGAAGTGAGCAACAATCATGGGGCTCTGAGATACCTACTCATGCCAATCAGTGTGTTTTTCCAACCTGCACAGCACTCATCCCATATACACCGTTTCTATTTTGTTGTTTTGTGCCTATGAATGACCAACCTTATGGATTAATGGGTCATACAAATCCCAATTCAATGTGGGTAGCCCAGGTTTTATGTCATCTGGTATTCTATGGAGAAGTGTTTAGTCTTTACAAGGGCTAAGCACCAGTCCAAAAGCTATTTCTCAAAAGGAATATCCAACTTTGGACTAATGAATAGAGTCTCTAGGAATGTTCTTTCACATGTGTTTTTGTACATGTTTCTCTATTGACTATGTTCCTGACAGTAGAATGAATGGATCCTAGAATACACATCTATCTCAGCTTTAGTTTTTCTACTGTTTTCAACAGTCCAAAAGTTTATCAACCATCTGTTTCAATTCCCAGTTTCTCTTTTACTGTCGATGTGCCATTGGGTTGAATTTTCCCAGTATGGCCACAATACCTATCATTATATATGATTTCTATAATATCATTTTGCCCCCAACATCAAACAGTGGAAATCTATGACCCTTCCTATTGAATTTGGGCAGGTTTGTGACTATTTCAAAATAAAGAATGAGGAGAAATGAAGCTATGTGATTTCTGAAACTAGATCATAGAAGTTAATGGAGAATCAGCATTCTCTGGCAGGCCACCTGATTTTTAGGATGGAGACTCCATTTTAAGAAGCCCAATTACCATGAGCCTTCCATGTTGTGAGGAAACGCAAACCGTAAGGAGAGGTCACAGAAAGGGTGATAGAAAGCACTGGTTGAGGTTCCAGTCAAGAGCCAGATGTGTTAAGGGACACTTCTTACCAATGCCCATTCTTCCCAATGAGACCCCAAAGCCTCTAAACTTAAAGATGGTTCGTGAGATAGCAAGAGTAGCTGAAATAATTTAATTTTAATTCATCCAGCCATTTTTTATTTAATTCTGTGTATGAGATGGTAGCATTTTTATTTCACATAATTATATCACTGACCTTTTTATTTTTAATTCCTCCTTTTTAGGTATATTACATTCTACAAAATCCATTTTTCATATTTTACTGTTCTATTAATAATTTATTTGCCCATATGCAAAAATGCCATACTGTAAGATAATTTAATTTTTAATATGTGTTTTAAGCAAAAAAAAATTTCACCTTCATTACTTATTTATTTTAGGTGGGTTTTTTTTTTTTTTGGTAGCTGTAGTCATTCATTCTTCCAAGTGAATTTGATATCTCATTTTTGATCAATCACTTTCAATTTCCAAAATGTCAGAAATAATTTGTTTACATTAATAAAGCATTAGACATTATCGTGAGCTTTAAAAATAACTTTAGAATAAGTAATGAGTTTAACAATAATGCAGTGCATTCTGTTAGTCCAATGAGTGGAATAATTTGGTTATTCTACATGGTAGTTTAGAATTGGAGAAGTGCCAGAGTTAGATGGGTTGATTTCTAAGGTTTTTTCAACTCTAATATCTTAAACTGATGTACAGTGATGTAAATAACAGTTTCACACTCACGTTGTACAGTAAGATCGTCCTACATTTGTAAGTGGTGGACAATCTCCAATCCTGGAGTTTGCTTCCAGTCGTGGTTAATCTTCTATGCTTAATTTCACACTTGTGATTTTTGAAACTGTGAAAACTAGGCTGAGGTGGATAATAAACAATTAACTCAGAGAGTAGAAAGCCACTTTTAATGGCATTTATTTGCTTTTAGTTTTAATCTTTATATCTATGTAAAAATGCATATGCCTATTCTTGTAGTTGGTTGATATGATGATCACAGTCAAGTGTTAAGTTTTGTATTTCTTCTTTAAGATATGTTATTCACAGCTCCATAATCAAAAGTACCAATTTACATGGGATGGGAAGGAGAAGAAGCCCTAGAATGATCCACACATTCTTCATTCCCATGTGTGTAGTTTATTTATTTCATGAAAACCATGGATTTTCCAGTTCACTGTCCTTTTACGCTCAAGGTAAAAGTATAAAGGTCAGCAAGGAATGGTTAATGACCAGAAAAGCTGCCAACTGGAGGGATTCAGGAAGTGTGAAATTGTACATTTTCATCCTGCCTGGGAAAATTTATATTCTGTTAAGTCTGATATTTAAAAAACATATCAAAGTTTGGCAAAATGCTCAAATTTCCTCATACATGAAATGTGACGCACTCTCAAGTAGACTTTTGCCTAGCACTTTTTTAAGGTATAAAGAAACATGTAATTCACAGGAATCGGCAACGACAGTATGACGTTGGATGACAGAGAGTTTTTGAATATACAAAGTTCAGCATTTCCCAAATTGGGTTTAAACAGACGTCCCTGAGGAACTGTTTCTGCCATAGAGTATTTATTACCTTGAATAATGTGAAAGAGAGAACTGGAACAAAGGAAGTGATTTTTGCTAAATAAAAGCAGCTATCAACTCTCTGAAGATAAACTATCCATATTTTAAGAAGAATACAGCTCACTAGAAAATCCCGGTGTATTCATGACAATTTGGAGAAGCAGTTTTTATTTGTTCTCTGCAACGCAAGCTCACGCATTCAGTTTTACAGTTCAAGTATCCACAGCTAGATGTCTAAAAACTGTCAGAATCTACAAAATGATCTTACTTTTGTTAGTGCTGCCCAAACAAGCAGGGAGGCCAAACCTCCCAAGAGCAGGTTCTAAGTACAGACGGGAACAGTAAATAAGAGTGGCTCTTCGAGAAACCAAGGCAAGGACGAAAGCTCCGCGAGAACCAGGGGATCTGCAGGAGCTGTCGTGATTCACTGTGCTCTTCTAAAACAGGAAGCCTAAATCACTGCCGTGGAGCTTCCAGAAAAATCAGCTGCTGGCTTTTTTCTTGGGAAGAGGTGTGGGTTTTACCTTGAACCCTTAAATCTGTAAATGGCCGAAGATTACTATTTCATAGAGGAAAAGCACCTAACAAAGAAGAATGATATTTTTAGAAGCTGAAGTAGGAAAGGAGAAACCTTGTTGAAAAGTGTGTCCCTGTTTCTAACTCATTTTTTACCCTAACTGAAATTATGGTCTGTTTTCTGACCCAAAATAGATTTATTAGATTTGGTTCTCAAGGAAAAGATGAAAACTTATAGGCTAAAGTAGAAAGCAAATATAGATGTAAAATAAAACTAAGGAAATGAATGCCAACAGATTTAAGCACCCTCTCTGCATACCACTCGCTTGTCTAAGATAGCAAACAGCCTCTTTTTATGACTTAAAGACATTTTTACGATATTAAAGTTACTTCTACTTTAAAACAACTGTTTTCTTATTGTTAGAAATAAAAATGCAGAATTAAAACAGAGTTAGATTAGGTGGACTTTAAGGTTTTTTCTGACTATAAAATCCTAAATTGACATAAACTTCCCTCAAATACAATCGTATCTACAACATATATGTACATTATTACATTATATTATCATTAGACAAAATCGTGTGATTTGTTCTTTAATGTCAAGTTGCTCACAGCACTAAGCATGAGGAGAACTGTGATTTGTGATCTAGAATCTCTGTGGTTGATTTCAAAAACATACAGTCTTGACTGTAAAATCAGTGTTTAAAGAGGCTGACTCCTCATTGTACAGCTGTCACTCCTATTATGGCTTCTGAGTATATTATATTGCTTACAGAAGCAGAATGTTCAGAGGCAACAAGAGATAATGTATTAGAAGCCATGTAAATCACCATATATGTGCCAATTTTCAATGTGATTTCAGAGTGTTGCTGTGAAGTTCTATGTAGTATCTCACACTAAGTATCTGTGGAAGTCAACTTTTATATAATAAATAATTCAGGATGCTAAAAATTATTATGCACTTAGAGAAATAACCAATAAAATTCCAGACACCAGAGAAAGCAATAGTAATCAATGTCGCTTATGACATCATCTCCCTCATGCTTCTCGGTTCATTGAATAAACTCTTTGGGGTTTAGCTTCATTAACATAGTTGTCATAAGAGCACTTATCTCAACCTAAATTGGAAAAATGGAAATGCTCAAATTAAACTCATATTTAACATATGAAACTCCCAGACAGCACTCCCTTGACAGTGAATAAAATGCAGATACATTATATTTTTTATGTTTAATAGAGCTTTCAGCTATCTGTCCCAAACACTTGAAAATGAATCATTTTATTTTTGCTCCTGCAATTTAAATGATGCAATGAAGAGTAAACCTTATGTTGTCTCTGACTTTTTTTCAGTAAAATGCAATTTCCTTTACTGGTCAAGAGGTTCCTAAGAATACTCCTTCCAAAAGGTTTTATTTTATTGAGAAAAATATATGACATAATTTAATATTTATTTTTCAAATTTAATGTTTACTTTTCACAAGATAAACCATTCTTTAAAATACATCTGGCTTTCCCAAAAAGCATAATTTTATTTCTATAATGTGTGATTCTGACTCCGTGAGCTCCACCCCTCAATTAGTAGGTTGTCTTGGGCATGGATGGCCCGTTGCCTAGGGCAGTGTCGCCTCCCAGGAGCACGAGTCCGCAGTAGCGCAGCCCCCTTCTTCACATTTGCCATCCTTCCCTCGTACTTCCCCCTTACTTTTAGATTCAGCGTGATCATCCTCATTGACAGAGTCAGTAGGAAACTGCTCTGATTCCAGGCACACTGGTAATCACACATACAAAATCCTATTTTCAAAAGGAAACTTCTGATGTCCATGGGGCCATAGTAGATACCCCAAGCAAAGTATTTCTTAGATCAGTAAAGATGAGTACAGCCCATCGTCTTCAGTTCTCTACACAGTTATAACGGTTGTGATTCTAGGACAGTGGAAACCACGAGAAAAACATTTGAAAGCTATGTCGTTTCAACAATTTCTTTATTGAAACTACACATGTGGTCTTTTTACATGTAATTGCTAAGGTCCATACTTACATGGCTAGGGGATACATTTCCTAATGGCATGGTGCTGTCATTTCAGTAAATAGTCCTTGTGATTCCATTTTTGTGAAAAGGTTGTATGAGCGTGATTAATTTATTTGTATCTGCTATACTGAAAAGACTGTCTTTATGTAGTTCCATTTTTATACTCAATAGTTTATTGGAATAATATATTCACAAAAAATGTTCACATTAAAGATTGGTGGACAACAAAATAACCCTTTCATTTTGCTTATTAAAGGATAAAAATATTCTTGTCATTCTAAATTAGGACCATACAACATCAACTAGAAAGGTGAAATTATTAATAAGTGTCTAAATTAGGAAAGAATAATAAAGATGTTCATAAATGATCATTTTATTTATGCTTTTGATGTTGATGTAAAACTATTTGTTTTAATTAAAATACACCCAAATGCCCAATTTCATTAGTAGTTCTAAAAATGAAAATGCACCTGATGTATGAAGGCGTTTTAGAATTTCACAGCCTTTCATTTCACAGAAGATGGCTAGGCATCGCCTTCACACCCTAAGCCCTGTAATAAAGACGTAAGTCACACTCTCACAAAGATTTATCTTTAAAAACAGACATACAGATTGAACCCTGACTCATAAAATCATTGATTGTTTTACCCTAGTGTAACTATTAGTCAGGATTAAATATTCAGCAGCTCCATCTTTTTAAGACCCTTTCCTAATGCTTCTATAGGGACACGAGTGAGGTCATGGATTGCTTTTCGGTAAGGAAGAAAATCACGGTGCCACTCAGGTTTCTGTTATGTGACAGTGGGATGTGGAGATAGGAAGGAACATTAGCTCTTGTGTGGAGTGAAGGGTGAGGAGGAGAATGTTTGCTCTCTTGGGGAAATTATTGCATCAAGTTTCAAAGGAGATAGCCATTGGAATATGAGTATATTAATACATTTGCATATGTTTTCCTGAAATGAATTGTTCTTACAGAATAGAATATAAAAACTCTATTAGCTTTTTATAATTAGTAATCGTGATCAAATAAAACTCAAGTATAGATTAAACTCAGGGTCTCAGTTACTGATGACATGCTTTAATATGAAGCACATTTCTGGAAAACATCTCCCTTCCCCACCTTAAAAACATATATTATGTTTATTAATGTTTTTAAAAGAACTGAGTAAAATAGTAAAGTTCATATGGATATCATAATACTGTAGACTCACTCAAAATGTCTGACATCAGATTCTTGTATGCTATTTTTGTAACCAAGATTTACAAGGGTCTTTATCTTATTTTGTTCTGAGAAAAATGTTATTTAGGCTTTCCTTGCTATTCAAGAAAAGAAGAAAATCTCTCTCTCTCTCTCTCTGTCTCCCTCTCTCTCTCTCTCTCTCTCTCTCTCTCTTTCTCTTTCTCCCTGCCCCCAAAAGGACAGGCTTGGGAATATAGCACTTTTATTCTCTGAGATATGAGACTCTTGTCATGTGGCATGCGCTTCCTTTAGAGATGCATCAACACACTGATATAACATATTTTTTTTTCTTAATGCTTTATAGTAAGATTTAATTCATATTCACTGCTTACATAATAACAATGCGGATACTATAATGATGTAGGTTAGCAACAATCAGTGTGTGTAGGTTATTTCACTAATGTGCATTTCCCAGGGAAAGATTTAGAAAAATTGGCTAATTAATTTGTGTTATTTTGTTTGGATCATATTGTCTACTATTTTGCATATTTAATGGTAATTGATAAACAAAGAGCAAGCTGAGTCACACAGCAACAGACAGAAGATTCATGAATCCATAGCATACTTGTGAGTTGGAGACCTTAAAGCCCTTTCATCCCCTTTACAGATCTTTGAAAATAGAGTAATTGTTCCTGAAATTTGGGAGGCTATTGATTGAAAACGCTGTGATATCTCCCCAGGTGCAGTGAGACTGAAAAGGCAGTGGGAATGCGCTTGGGCTTTACTTATTAGCTTTGCTCTGTGATTCAAGCACAAAGATTGGGAAGAAGGAGCATTGTTTCATCCATTTAGGGTGATAAGACTTTAGTTTTTACTACTTTCACTTTTGGATTTTCACCACATGAGAATTTTAGAAGATTACCAATCTCTAGAAGTAGTAAATTGGGTTACTTTTTAATGGGAATTAATCAGAAGCTCTTTAACACAACCTGCTGGTTCAAGTACATATAATACGGTGAATTTTCTTTGATTAATCAAATCTTCCTTACCCCTGTGCAGAAGGTGCCGTCATCATTCGGTGCCGTCCTTTGATGCTGTAGAAATGTTGTGTCGCCATCATTTAAATACAAGTCCGTGGAGAGCCATGGTCTTAAAAATGAAAACCCCAGAATCTTTGGTATTAAGTTGTTATTATAAAGGCTAGCTATGTTTTTAAGTAAAAGTTAATAAATGGACTAAATTATTTCCTTTGATGGACTTCAGGTGAAGAAATTTAAATAAGGATTCTTTGACATGGCTACTAAGCAGGGAATACAGCAAAGAGGAAAAAAGCATCAGTGAGTAGTAAAAATGGTACTACTAAATAGTACATGTCAATTAAATATGGAATTTTCTAAGCACTAATCCAGACGTATAATTAAACTATTTAAAATTTGTAGTACCTGATAAAAGCTGAAGTGTAGATGAATTTCTCTTTGACGTACAATAGCCGTGGATGAACTTTTGCTGGCAATAGGTAGACGTTTTCTATGTAATACGAATACTTTAAGAAGCTAATAACTAGTATTTATGATTTAGACTCTCTGTATCTGATAAGACACTAGAGCAGCTGCCAATTCAACACTATGTTTGGCGAAGTTTGGAATGTTTGATGCCTCAAACTTAAATCTGTTGGAGATATGATCTAATACCTTCAGAGAGTGAAACAAATCTTTAAAAGTGTATTTAAGTGCTCAACAGTGTTTGTTGAATTGTTTATCAAAGTATAGTTAACCAAGCAACGGTACCAATCCCTTCAGTTTTTATGGAAAGTGTTATGGGTTTTCATATGTAGGATGCACACATGTTGTTTACTTTTAATCTGTGAATTTCCAAAGCCACAGAAGTGGGAGAAAAAATCCCAGGAAAGCATATCCTGCAGGTCTCCTTTCTTGATGCATGCTTTATTGGTCTTGATGTAGCTTCATTTATAAAATGCTGGGTGTGTTATACATGAAGATGAAGACCATACTACTACCTGGCTTTCAAACAAGCTTAGGCTACATGTTCACAAGTCAATGATTTTCTTATGAAATGATAATACATTCTGGTAATGCTGCAGAAGTTAGATGGTACAGAGGTCACTATAGGGGTTTAGGAAAAGCTGCCGAAGTTGTCAGAACAGCAGTTACTGCAAGAGGAACTTGGTTTGACAGAAGTAACAGTCTCGCTGGACTTGAATTGCTTTTCTATTTGATTATGCTTACTAGTAATTAGAAGAAAGTATTTGAGGAGCAAGGGCTGAGCAGAGTCCTCTGAGGCTGTCTTTCTATGACAATAAAACATCCAGGTCAAAAATTATCAGGCAGTTTTTTTCTACAAGGTGCTAAATAAGGTATTTCAAGGTTACATAAATCCAAAAATGGATTGTTCATGAATGCTTAATGTGAACCTGTGCACATCCACAAGTCATTCTGAGAAACAATAATTTCATTAAAAATTAGGTAACTTAAAAAAAAAACTAATGAACCACAATCAGTAAATTAGTAACTAAATAGTTCTGGGACATCATTTCCTTTATTATTTGTGTATCTAGACACAAACAGCCTAGATATAGCTCAAATATTCTCACTTGTAGTTACCTAAGATAAATCACATAACAAAATCTTAACTGAAAATGAAAAGGAGGATAGAAGTTTGCTCAATCCCTTAACAACCATAACCAGCATCATTATTGCTATGAAGATGTTTCTTTCCTTCTTTTTTTTAATATTAAGTCATATTTCATACATAAAAGTACCCAGCTTCTTGATCATATGTCTGTACATCTCCTTTTCTCACTTGCTTTAATCTCAGCCTATCTACTCTTTAAACTCATTGTGAATCACAGAGCATTGTTTCTCAGATTTTTTTTAAAGATTTTATTTATTTATCTTTAGAGGGGAAAGGAAGGAGAGAGGGAGAGAAATATCAATGTATGGTTGCCTCTCGTGTGTCCCCTGCTGGGAACTGGCCTGCAACCCAGGCATGTGCCCTGACTGGGAATCGAACCGCGATCCTTTGGTTCGCAGGCCCGTGCTCAATCCACTGAGCTACACCAGCCAGGGCTGTTTCTCAGATTCTTTTATCAGATGCACCCCTTACCCCAATTCTCCCTCTCCAGTACCAGTATGTTAGTGTACTTCATCACATCAACTGCTACATGCCTGTGTTATTCTACACATTATCGCCCCATCGTTCTTCCATCCAGCCAGTGCTGCAGCACCCCAACTCAGATGAGTCTAATCATCTCTCTACATTTTCAGGATGGTGAGTATTTACTGCCAGCAAGAACTCTGTAATCATATGGATAGCTGCTGTTATAATTTCATGTTCTCCGATTTTAATCAGCCTCTCAACTGCCTTCAGAAATTCACCTTGCTTTTCTTCGTGTTTTTTTTTCAAAATTCTCTTTTAAAGCTCATTTTTTAATGCTTTGTAACCCTTCCACTTTCTCATTCTTTTTAAATGTCTTCCTCACCTCTAAGTCTTAGAGAAAGGGAAGTCTTCAACTTCCTGTGGCATCTTAAAACAAAACAACCCCAATATCCACTCTTAACTTTCTAAGAGAAGAAGGGTCTTGGCTGCTTGTAATCATTTCCATCAGCATTGCAACACCATCACATTAATAAGCAATGCCACCACCGACAGCAATGGCAGCTTTTTAACACTCAGTGAGCCCACATTGCCCAATGGCTATTGACTTCTTTTTTCCTTCATGGAAAACGTTTTTGGAAGAGATATGTATACTCTTTTTTTCCCATTACTTTTGACCATTCACTCAGTCTTTAACCTGTCGTGATGACTTCTACTGCCTATAATTTCATCGAAACAGCTCTTTTCAAGGCCACCAGAAGACTAACCATTGATAAACCATTGCCATTAGATGGCAATTTTGAATTATCTTTCTTGAGCTTTCTGTACCATCTGACTCTGTGGAACCATCTCCACGTTATATAAATTTCTCTTTCCTGGACTTCAGTAGTACCATATTCTATTATCTTTTTTTCTATCTCTCTGTTTACTTTTAAATAATATCTTCTTTTAGACTCTCCTTTCTTTTTCTCCTTTTCATTAAATGTATCGGGGTGACACTGGTTAACAAAATTGTGCAGGTCTCAGGTGCACAATCCCACAGCACATCCGTACACTGTACTGTGTGCTCACCACCCCAAGTCAAGTCTCCTTCCATCACCATTTATTCCCTCTACACCCTCCTCTACCTCCCCCACACTTCCTCTTGCTTGGGTATTAGTTCTTACAGGATTCTGCCTTAGGTACTCTCATTATCTTACTTTATAACACTCGCTGGGTTGCGCATCTGATCGCAGGGCTTTGATCCTTCTCTCTTTTGAATTATTTTCTGTATCAGTCAGGAATGCAGTCCCTTACAAACACACACCTTGGCTACAGTGGCCTAAGTAAAAAGAGTATATTATTACTGATATTACCATTTTTTGAATATCTTAATTCAGTGAACTATACTGCTGGAGTGCTCTCCTAGATTTACTTTATCAAAAAGCTATAAGCTTTGATGAATTCTCAGTTCTCATTTATTAGTTTGGTGTGTCCACTAATTAATATCACCTCCCTTTCATAAGCTAGCCTCCTCCTTGTTAACCAGATCTTTTTGTATCTTTTGGTGCTAGTTCCTGGAAGTGTGATTTATGATGTCTGAAATTTGCAAAGTTCAATGGCAGCTCCAATAAAATCCTAAATAAAATATAATTATATCAAAATGAAACCTTCGTTGAAATAAGATAATTTTCACTTTATATCATATGTGAGCACCTGAAACAATAGCAAATGTCAAAATGCTTTTTAATAGTTTATTGATTATTCTATTGCAGTTGTCCCATTTTTTCTCCCCTTTATTTCCCTCCACCCTGTACACCCTCCAACATTCCTCCACCTTAGTTCATGTCCATGGGTCATACACATAAGTTCTTGGGCTTCTCCATTTCCTAAACTATTCTTAACTTTCCCCACATCTATTTTTTACCTACCATTTATACTTCTTATTCCCTGTACCTTTTGCCCCATTCTTCCCCTCCCTCTCCCCCCGATAACCCTCCATGTGATTTCCATTTCTGTGAATTTGTTCCTGTTCTAGTCGTTTACTTAGTTCATATTTGTTTTTATTTTTTAGGTTCAGTTTTTGATAATTGTGAGTTTGTTGTTATTTTAGTGTTCATAGTTTTCATCTTCTTTTTCTTAGATAAGTCCTTTTAACATTTCATATAATAAGGGCTTGGTAATGATGAGCTCTTTTAACTTGACCTTATCTGGGAAGCACTTTATCTGCCCTTCCATTTTAAATGATAGCTTTGCTGGATAGATTAATCTTGGTTGTAGGTCCTTGCCTTTCATGACTTTGAATACTTCCTTCCAACCCCTTTTTACCTGTAAGGTTTTGAGAAATCAGTTGGTAGTTTTATGGGGATTCTTTTGTAGGTAATTGTTGTCTTTTCTCTTGCTTCTTTTAAGATTCCTTATCTTTAACCTTGAGTAATGTGATTATAAGGTGCCTCAGCATGTTCTTCCTTGGGTCCAACTTCTTTGGGACTCTCTATACTTCCTGGACTTCCTAGAAGTCTGTTTCCTTTGCCATATTAGGAAAGTTCTCTTTCATTATTTTTTTCAAATAAGTTTTCAATTTCTTGCTCTTCCTCTTCTCCTTCTGGCACCACTATGATTCAGATATTGGTTCAAAATGTTTCTTAGCAAAGTTTATGAAGCTTTGGCTGGAACACTCATTTGGTTTGAGTGTTATTCCCTAAGCCAAGGGTGTGGGTTAGAT